>BQNB010080826.1:0-26552 GCA_026074375.1 Tanacetum coccineum
TTATGATAATACCTCAATTGAAGGTATTATTTGTTGGTGTTCTTTTACCAACTTTGTAACTTTTTAAAATTGAAAGAGAATTTTTTTTAAACTTCTATTTATACTAAAAAAGAAAAATATTTTTTACTTTTTATTTTTTATTTTTTTTATTTTTGATTTTCTTAAAAGCTTAACTTTCGAAAACGAAAGGTTCTCCAAAACACGATCAACAAACTTCAAACGAGAGAATCGTAACACACTTCCCCGGCAACGACGCCAAAAATGTATCCCAAAGAAATGTGAATTGATACCCTCGATTTAGTTTGGACAATGTTATGAACGATTTTTAACTTTTTGATTGATTTTCTATGACTAAAAAACAATTAAAATAATTAAATGCAAGTAAAATAACTAAACACGCGGACGAAAAACGGAAAAAACAAAATAAACCCTAATTAGCACCTTAACCTAGAATTTGAATTAACAATCTAATTCTATGAGTAAAAATAAAGAGATTTGCAAAATTTGAAAACTTAACGATAAAATTTGAAAGAAATCACAAAAACGAATAACGGGAATAAAAAACCGAGCCCTAAAAGCTAAAATGCTCAAAAATAAACCTACGAGAGTCAAACTAATTTTCCTACGAACTTTATGACAAAAGAAAATTTTCTAAAAAAGATTTTTATTTTTTTGATTATTTTTCTATTTTTTATGATTTTTTAAAGTTTTTAATGAAAATAAATTTTTAAAAATACAAAACGAACTATAAAAATTCTAGAAAAATTACATAAAATAGCTTATACTATTTAAATCCTAGGAAAAATAAGCTTGAGATCACAGCTTATGGAATAAGCCACGAATTAAGCTATAACAGCTTAATAAGCTAATAAGGACTAAAGGTGTATAAGAATTAAATGAAGGGAGATATGGTTGGATGAGCTATTGAAGCAAACTGGTTAAGGCGTTGGTGTTGTGTGGGAGAGGTCTTGGGTTCGAGTCCCAGGCACACGTTTTTTATACTTTTTTTTTATTTTTGGAAACTCAAAACACAAAACTTATAGATTTAACTTTTTTATACAACTTTAACAAAAGAACTATAAACTGAAACTCAAAATTAAGCTCTCAAAAAGCTTATGACAGAAGCTGTTTCAGAAACAAAGCTTTTGAGAGGTAAAAAAGCTAAATTTCACTTATTTGCTTGCACACAACTCATTTTAAGATCATTTTCAAAACAAAAAGCTATTTTATAAATCTTAGGATATGTAAAAGCTAGTTTTGATAAGCTACCTAGCCTAAAGATACTTAAAGCTAACTAAATTCTATGACCTAAGAAGCATCCTCAGAAACTATGACTAAAAGCTTAAAAACAACTTAAGCTAAAATGCACAATAAGCAAAAATAGAAACTGAGCTTTTGGAAATTTATAAACCTACTTATAAACTAAAATTCTAAATGATAAAAACTAATACTATTAGCTAGAAATCTAAAACTAAAAGCTAAGTTTAACTTACTACTGTTTTTAGTTTTTAGGAATTTTTGATGAACTTTAAAAGCAAATGTACCCTAGTAAACAAGCTAGAAATTGAAAAGCTAGTTTTAATCTAACTTAACTAATTTGCAAACTAAAAGCCTACTGAATTTCTAAACTTAAAATCTACTAAAGATAACCTAATTTTGATCCAAAAGGACTGCGGTACTTGCTGCAGTACCTATCTGATGCATTTAGCTAAAATGGGTAAAACCCAAATGCAGTTGGCCTTAATGGTCAAGAATGCATTGCACACTCCAAATGAGTGTGAATAAACACACCACAAACTAAAACCAAGCTTAATGAAGCTTGGATCAAAAGTTCTTTACTAGCTTTTTTAAAACAAACTCCCCTAATACAGGATAGAACAAATTGAGCTAAAACTTTCTTACTTTTAAATAAAAAAAACTATGAAATCACCTTAACTACTGATTTTAACCTATATAGAAACTAGATCAAAAACTTTCTCAAACTTTACTTGACTTTTAAAGGTCAAACTATACTAAACCAAACACTCCTTTAACATACATGACATTCAATTAAGCAAATGAAATTTCAATTAAGGGCTCAAGACTTAATAACTAGACAATGAACAACTTATAACAAGACTAATAAGCAATCCTAAGCATAAAATAAACAATAAACATAAGGCTATACTAATTAAGCTAATATTTTTGGTTTTTTATATGATTTTATGACAAAATGAGAAAAACAAAAATCTAAGCTACATAGACTAAAAACAGATTATCAAATGAAACTAATAAGCACATAAGATGACATTAAGCACAAATAAGCAAGCTAATAAGCAGATTATAAGCAGATAAGCAAATTTAGACTATGAAAATTAAGGCAAGTAAAGTAAATGAACACTTACAATCAACCTTAGCTAAACAAAGGTTAAATTTGCTCAAAGAGCTTATCAACAGCTCTGGCTTATTTAAAATAAGCCAGTAAAAGTCCTTCGAAGCTCTTCCATTGTTAGCTTCCCTTCCAAAAGCTCGAAAGTCCAAATATCCAAGGCAAGGGTATTTAAGCTTATTTTAAGGTTTAAGTAGATTAAACTAACAATTGAGCTCAATCACAAGCTTAGAGACTTGTGAGAGCTTATAAGAGCTTGTTGTGAGCTTTTGAAACAATATCATACATTTGAGAGTAAAGAAGAGCTTATAAGTGAAAAAGCTTATGAAAACTAAACTTAGGATTTTATTAATACTCAAAAACAGATTACAATGCTTTATAAAAGAGATTACAAGAGCTTGAAAAAAATAAAATTACATTTAAAAAACTACATAAGCTATTTTACTAAGAAAAATTACAGGAAAAAGAGATATCATGTGTGTGAGTGAGGGCTTCAATTTATAGTAGCCAGAGGAAGCTTTTAGGTGCAGGATCAGTTACACGCTCCTCTTAACATTGGCCTTTGATCATCTCTCAATCATTGGATGCCTATTTCCCATCGTTGGATTAGATTTTGTCACACGGATTTCCAGCGTGGCAATCCGTGATGTGACAGCTTGTGTTTGTTTTGTGAGTAGATGTATTGTAAAAGCTTCATTCCTTTGTGTTTCTTTCATTTCTCACGATCCTTGCTTGCTTGGGATTGACCAATTAGAGGGCTTGATGATGTAATAACTCTGCCAACGTGTACCATACCACTTGAATTACCCAATCTAGCCCTCAATTAAGATTTGCCCTTTGATTTTACCTTGGGGTTAAATGAAGGAGACAGGTGAATAGTAATAAACTATTCCCCCCCCCCTTTATTTTAAATGAAATGATGCATTTGATTATTTTGACCCGGGGTTGACTTGGGGCTTTTTATAAAAGGGATGGGCCGGGTATTGTGGGTTTTGGGCTTGGATTTGTGTTTTGTTATAAAAAAGTAACGGGTGTTAACTCTTTTAGGTATAAGAGTTAACACTGTTAGGTTTTTAGGGATTATTTTTGTAATTTTAGAATTAATGAGGGACTGATTTGGAAATATTTGGAGTTTTGTCTTTTTGTGGTTTGACTTAAGTTGACCAAAAATTGACTTGAGTTGACAACTTTTGACTTTTGATAGCTTTCTCCCGGCTCTTTGCGTGCTCTTTCGTTCCCGTGTTCGTGTTTTCTCGGTTTTAACCGTTTTCTTGTGATTTTTGCAATATCCGCACCTACACAATCACAAAGACAAAACAAGCAATATTCAAGCATTTAAAGCACAATTTTGTCTTTTCAGGGCTATTTTTGATATAAAACGGATATGTGTTTTCACACATATCAAGTTGTATCTTGTGTTTACAGAATGATGGGCAGATACCAAGAATGTCTGTCGTTTTCCAAGCAAAGGCTTCTTTATGTTTTTTAAGGACCGATACAAGTTTGCTTTTGTTTTGAGTAGAGAGTTTAGATGATAGGATTACAAGAAGAAAGGATGGTTCTTCCAGGAATACATATTCCAAATTATCAGGAAGAGGTTTGTGTTCAAGATCGAAAGGAGGTTCTTCGAGAGATGTTTTAATTTTATAATCAGTGTTGATGGTGATTTTCTCGAATTGTGGTTCTTCGGTATCGGATTCAGATTCAGAATTTTCATCGGCAACCATTGCCATGAATTCATCGAATTCAAAAAAGATTTCTTCTTTAAGAAAGGTTCCTTCAATAGAATGGAGGATTTTGCTTCCTTCGTCTTGAAGAGCATCGAAATATTCTTCTAAGATTTCATCAATAACATCGATACTGAAACATGTATCATCGTTTGAGTAAGAGTGTTTCATCACATAGTCAATATTAAAGATCATTCGTTCAATCCCAACTCCAAGATTGAGTTGTTTATGTTTAACTCGAATAACTGCATTAGCAATGTAAAGAAAGGGTCGTCCCAAGATGAGGGGAACTTTGCTATCTTCTTCCATTTATAGTATAACGAAATCAGCAGGAAAGGTGAATTTACCAACTTCAACAAGCATATTTTTAGCTATTCCAACAGGGTATTGGAATGAGTTATCGGGTAATCTTACGCACATTTTAGTAGGTTTAAATGTTTCGAGAGATAGTTTTGTATATAAGGAATATGGCATAAGGTTAATTCTGGAACCAAGGTCGGCTAAAGCATTACATGAGAAAGTTTTACTAAAGTTTCACGGAATAAGGAAACTTCCAAGGTCTCCAAGTTTGGGTGGAACTTTATTTTGGATCATTGTTGAACTTTCATCGCTAAAAAAAGTGGCAAAAATTTGTTCGATTTTATGTTTGTTTCTTATGAGTTCTTTGAGAAATTTTCCATAGTTAGGACAGCTCGGATCATGTCAAGGAATTTTCTGTATTGGGCCTCCATTTTTACTTTTCTAAGGCGTTAAGGATATGGAATCTTTGGTTTGTATGGTTTTGGTAACGGTGTTTCTTTGACTGGTTTTGGAAGTTGAGTTTTTGGTTGTGGCGTAGGTTCATCGTATTCATCATCGCTATCAAAGTTGATAGGGTTTTCAGAATTGTTTTGTTGATCATTCGAGTTATCTGGTGGATCATAGGATTTACCACTTCTTGTGAATACGACATTCACATGCTCATTACAAGATTACGGTGGTTGGTAAGCTTTTGAGTTGTTACCTCGTGGGTTTAGTTGAGTGTTGCTTGGAAGAGATCTAGAAGGTCGACCAAATTGCTTGTCAGCGAGTCTATAGAACTTAGTTTTGAGGTTTTGGATTGAAGATTGATGATTTTTGGCTACTGTTTCGAGTTGAGTTTTGAGATCCATGAATGTTTCTTTGATAAAAGTGTTGGTTGATTGCTGAGATTTCATGAAATTGTTGAATTGTTTTTGAAGATCATAAGATTTATCATCAGTGTTGGATTGGTAGTTGTCTCGATTGTAATCATTCCGTCCGCTTGAATGCCAATTATCGCGATTCGAGTCTGGTTACGGTAATCAATGTAAAAACGAGTCTTACAGAAAGTTCTTATGAATTTAGCCTCTTCTTCATGAGACATGGGCATGTCATCTTTGTCAAGGTCGGGCGTTGTTTTTTTAGCACGAGATTGGATTTCTTTGTACTGAGCATCCATTTTTATGGTCATGGCATCCATTCGGGCCATAATTTTGTTAGTGTCGGTATTACTACTACCTTCATCGATGAAAGCAACGGTTTTCTTAAGAGATGATTTGGTTTTTTGGTTTTTAGCCCAGTCGAGCTTGAGTAAGACTTTTCTTCGAGAAGCTGATAAGCTTGATTTGGTATTTTATAGAGGAAATTACCACCAACTGCGGCATTTAGAACTTCTTGGGTTATTTCGTTTAGACCATGATAGAATATTTTGATAATATTGCCTTTGGACATATTATGATCATGGAAATTTTGGAGCATTTCCTTCTTACGAAGCCAAGCATCGGTTAAAGATTCGTTTTCATGTTGAGAAAAGGCTTGAATTTCTCTGAGGAATCGGTCGAAAAGAGTTGGGAGAAAGAATCGGATAATGAAAGCAGTTCAAAGTTCATCCCATGTTTTAATAGTTCCTTCGTTGAGTTCGTCCAGCCATGTTTTTGCTTTTCCAGTGAGTGATAGGGGAAACATCATTAGGCGGACTGCTTCATTTTCAGTATCTCTATATTTAAACATATCGCAGATTCTGAGGAATTCATGAATGTGTTTATGATGATTAGTTTTGGTTCTACCATCAAATTGGTTTCCATTGACAAGGGTCAAGTGGTTACCTTTAATGGAAAATTCGTTAGTGGTTTTAAGAATAGTGATTGCATAATCGAGAGTCGGAGCGACAACATGGTCGGCAGCCCACATGGGTTCATCATCCATTGGATCGTAATTTCGAAGAATATCATGAAAGTAACAGAAGTAATTGATTTCAAGAATTGCCGGACAAACAATTCTCGGGTGTTGAAGTGGATTGTTTCTTTGATCGTAAGGAACTCTTCTGTTTCGTCGACGAAGTCTTCGATTCAGGGTAAGTTTAGGTTCGGGTAATGGTTCAACAAGTTCAGAATTGGAAGCACGTGTATGCATCCAAGGGAGAATTTGTCTGGGTCAGTTTGCTAGAAAACTCTACGGCGATTTTTTTTTAAAAAAGAGGGGGAGTTAAAGTAATTTTCCAGAGTTGACTACAAAATAGCTTAAAAATTCTCGGCAGCGGCGCCAAAAACTTTGATGTGTTTCAAAAGCTATAAATTTATAATGAATGAAAATACCAATTTTATTATAGAGAAACACACGGGTAAAAGTATAACCCACATATGTAGTATAATCTTTTTAGGTAAGACGAGGTCGTCCACAGGGATTTGAGTACTATTCAAATAGTCCAAAGAAAAATAGACTTTAACAACTTTAAAAATAACTTTTGTTTTACTAGTGATAATAAAGATGACTACTTGGATAGTTGAAAATAATTCATAAGTTTTGGAAATAATTAAGACCTCGAAAATGGAACCTTTATCTTATAAAAAGTATTTCTCGTTAGAAAACGTTTTCACAAATTAACTTGATTAACTCAAGACTTATATTTAGTTAACTAGACTAAATGTTTCACTCACATATTCCAGTAACTTATTATATCAAAGCTTATTTTGTTTATCAGTTTACGAAAGTGGATTTCTCGACACAGACATTAAAGACCATAGACAAATCTTTAAAAACCACAGCACATAAATCATAAACGATCTTTTCTACCTCTAACAAGTAGGAATATAGATCATCTAATATTTAATATGCAAAACCGACCAGATAAACAAAATTGAAACACCCCCCATCTAGGCGGACATACACGAAGGCGTAATGTCCCATGGGTATCATCACAACACAAATGGTGGACAAAGGAATAAGAAGAATAGACTAAAATGCATTTATAAAAAATAAAGTGTAGACGATACCAAAACACAGGAGGGGTCCCTTTTATGGGTGAGTTAAGAAGGATGGGTGGCCTGCACCACGCAAAACCGACAAGATAAGACATAATTGTAACACCCCATCTAGGCGGATACACGAGGCGTAATGTCATGGGTATCATCACAACACAATGGTGACAAGAATAGAGAATGTCTAAAATGCATTATATAGAAAATAAAGTGTTATGACGATACCAAACACAGGAGGGGTCTTGTATGGAGGTTAATCGCACACTCAATACATATACATAGAAAATAAATCCAAACTAAACATCATAACAAATCAAAATATCTGAAGTACGAAAATCTACAAAGAAGACTCTATCATGCAATTACTAAGGTCTCTCTAGCCACAAATCCTAACATCCTTAACTTCGCTATGCTCACCTAACAATGATGCTTAAAAAGTCAACAATAATGTTGGTGAGAGTCATAGGTTTATGACATACAATTCAAACTTTAAACCAATTATTATGATTAATAAAACAAAACATAGCAGGACAGATAAGCTAGCTATTATACTAGCTAACATGCATACGTACAAAACAACCACAATTAGGACAGAACATGTCCCACGATCCAACCCACACCAAAATATCACACAGTAATGGGTAAAACTTTACCCTCCGATCAAAATCATACAGTAATGGGTAAGAATACCCTCCAATTTGAATCATACAGTAATGGGTAGGAATACCCTCCGATCAGAATCACACAGTAATGGGTAAGAACGTTACCCTCTGATCCAAATCACACAACATGGGTAGGAACGTTACCCTTTAATCTAAATCACACAGCATGGGTAGGAACGTTACCCTCCGATCCAAATCACACAGCATCGGTAGGAACGTTACCCTCCAATCCAACAATACATAAACATATAGCACATATCATATAATAGCCACATAAATGCCCATGCATTAATTAAACCACATAATCACAACAATTATTTTTTTTAAACCTTTGCATCATTTCCATCCTAAGAAAACATAGTAAAAATAGGACTATGAAACTCACCTGATGCACAAATACTTCATAATATCCATGAAATCAACTAAACACAAATAAAACCCATGTTACACGCGATTAGGCTAAATGCCCAAAATGATTTAACAATCAATTGATGGACTACTAAGTTTATATTATATTTATAAACTCTTTACCATACTTCCCATACCTTACTTATACCCTATTACTCTTAAATCCCTTATTCGAGTTTTCTAGTTTTTTGGTAGAAATTTGTAGTCATTTATGACCACCAAATAAAATACGAAATCATCAAATTGACTTTTTCTCTTTCATTCCATACCTTCACAATGGGTTATAAACTATTGGGTTTTTTTAGAAAAATTAATATCAAGCCTAACTATTTTATAAAAATTCAACATCACAAAGTACTCAAATTCAGACCTGAACGCACACCAAAAAGTTTGATTTTTCTAAAAATACTTAACCTATGAATTAGAGGTTGGGCTTTAAGCTGGAGTTAATAGACACATAAAATCTGACCTTTGATTTTTGGCTAACCTCAATTCAACTTTTAAGTAGGGGTTTTATTCCCTAAAATCAGACCCAAATCAGACCCAAAAACTCAGATTCGACAACGAATCTTGTACAATTATTTTGACAAACCTCCACCCGATTTTTAATTCATGAAACAACTTCGGTTGGAAAGTAGACTCTCTGTAGTTATTTTTAGGCTTAAGAAAATCAATAAAAGCTATTCGTATGACCGAGTTATGACTCTAACAAGATGACCTAAAATTCTGCCCCAGATTTCAATTCTAAATTAACACCAATTTGTTAGTCAAACTTCAATGGATCTTTAATTCCTTAGCTTGTGTAAGGTTTAGTTATGCAAGATAAATCTAACACAACTATAGTAGAAACTTTTGTTTGATAATACTAAAGATTATTCATAATCTAATCTTTAATATAAGAAGAATTCTTCAATGAAACAGTAACACAAGAACACAATTTAATTCAACAATAAAATCTCCCATATTATTATTACAAATAATACGAATACTCTCATAGTATTAGGGTTACAAAACCTTGAAGCTATAAACAACTCTATGAATGACTCGTTTTTGGTACTTGATACATATACAAAACTCTATGCCCTAGGACCTCCTTTTATACACCTGATGACATCAATTAACGTCTATTTTATAGCATTGTTTATCCCACGATATTAACCCGTTTTGTATAATTATTGCAAAGAATTATTACTTAATCGTTTATATTTAAGAATTGCAGTAATTATGGAGTAATTGGTGAAACATAGCAAAAGGCGCGCATTCTAGAGCTTAAATGAAGATATTTTGAAGATTACTATTCTGAAGACCAATACGCCGTATCCATCAAGAAGATACGGCGTATCCGTGCCTGCACTCACCAAAGACCACAAAAGACTAAAGAGTAATACGCCGTATCCAGAGGACTCAATATGCCATATTCAAAATATAGAATCAATATAATATTCTGGAAGATATCAAACGTGGTCCCTACTCTAAGAAATCCCCAATATGCCGTATCCAACCCATTAGATACGCCGTATTGAACCGACTTCCGGATATTATAAATAGAAAACTCAAAAACGAGTTTTAAGTGTGCTAAATCACATTCTCGATACCAAAACCACAAAAGTCAATTTTCAGAGGAGAAAAAGAGCAGAAGAGGTCGAGCAACGTATTCAATTCCATAGGAGACATCGTGTAATTCCATATGCTTTAGTAATCGTTTAGTTTTTGGTATCATTCGTTAACTCGGTTAGTTTACATTGGCTAAATTATTACTCTTGTATTTTATATGACGTTTGAAGGCAAATACCTTCGGGTATTAGCCATTATTATGAAGATCTGAATGTTTGGTATTTGTTTATATCGATTTCTTGATTTATCGCTGTATGCTTGTTTATGTTTATCAATTTATACTTGTTTACGCGCTTTTGTATGCGACCTGTCATTCAACTGGATCTAGCTAAGTAGACCAAGAGGATCTAGAGTCCGGGATAGCTCTCCATATAGTAATTTATACACATAGAATAATAGTTACACAAATATTGACCTTCTAAGTGTGTGTCTAGGATACACTTTGGGCTTAACTAGTTAATTGGATATTGCCAATGGTTTATTGATCGTGTTGACTAGCAGGTGACCTAGATAATTCAACAAATAACGTTCCGATTCCATTGGATTGTTGGACAAGTGGACTACTAGTGTATAGATTACCATTAAGTGGTAAGTGGGTAAAGTCTCTGTGACAATCCGTCCAATTCAGGTCGTTATTTTATTCTCGAGTATTAAATATAATTTTCATTTTTATGTTGAGATGTGAACTCACTATTAACCGGAAGAAATTAGGGTTTACGTTTGCAAATTAAGTAATGTCAACGAAGAACCGGAGAATCCTACGTTAAGTATCGACGTTTATGTTATCGAATTTCCGTAGAAATATTTTTATTACATTCGTTTTTATTTTTCGTGTCTCGTACTATTTTTACTTTTTACGAAAAACAACTACAAATCGTACCTTTTTAAATATCGGACTTTGATAATACCCGCATTTACAAAATGTGGGACAAGTTTTTTTATAACTCTTCCCATTAACCTAAGGGGGATCAAAAGTGGAAGGGATCCACAATTGACCCCCATGTGTCACCCAACCTCACATTTCAAGCTAACACTTGTCCTTCTTTGTCCAAGACTTATAAAAGGCCATTTTGACCATCCCATACACACACAACACATTTTATACACTCAAAATTCTGCATTTGTCTCTCCCTCCTCCTCCCTTGACGCCACACATACACCACAAACACCCATTTTATAAATTTTTGAATATCAAAGATTAAGCACACTAGTTTTTGGGTAATGAAAATGGTGATCTAAAATAATTTGGGTGAAGATCAAAGTTGGAGTAGAAGGGTTATATTGTTTTTTTTTTTTTATCAATTGATCATTCTCATCATTTATTTGGGGTAAAACTCTACTTGTTTTCATTATTATTGTATTTATGATTTTGAAGACTACATCAAGTCTTGTTGTTATTATTGATCATTTGATCATCATCATCATTTTCTTGTGGTAAAACTTTATAAGTTTTGTTATCATTATATTTTTGATTTCATTTTATGTATGTACATGTATGATATATGATGATCAAGAGGTGAAAAGGTTCATGCATGCATAGATCTAGGTAAGAAATGACTAAATCAATTATTAAAACTTGCTAGAAATCATTGAAAATTTAGGGCTGTTGTTAACAGCAAGTTCTGGATTTTTGGGTTGGCTTAATGGTTGATTTGATTTACCTAGGTTGTAGAGAATTGAGTTATGAACATATGGCTAATTGGATACTCAATGGAAAGTAAAAATTGAATGAGTTATGACCATTTTACCAAAAGACATCAGTTCTGACCTTGCTATACAGATGGCACAAAAAGTCATACTTACGTACTGAGTTGGCTAAAAACCTAAAACTATGAGACCTAGATAAAATCATGTAGGTTCTGTACCAATTGGATGATCAACCAATTCATTATGGTTTGACTAAAGGACCCTTTAATTCTCATTTGCCCCTTGATTTACCCTGGATAGTGAGTTGTAAGTGACGATGAATAGTAAAAAGGCTTCGCGCCCATTTTTTTAGCAGTTAAAAACTGTTATAACTTTGGGATATTACACATTTGGCCCTTGTGTTCTCTTTTCCTTTTTCTAGTTATAAATAACTTTGGAAATATTCAAGTTTGGTCCTTGGAGTTTATATGGATGGGCTTTTGGGCTTTTTGGTATCCGGGTGTAGTATCAAAGGGTTTTGAGGCCCATTAAGGCCCAGGGACTATTTTTGTAACTTTTGAAAAGTTAAGGGACTTATTTGGATCATTTTGGGCTTTGAGGGACTGGAATTGGATTGTTGTAAGGTTTTGTCTTGTAGTGGTTGATTTCTGTTAACCATTGTTGACTGGATTTGACTGAGGGCTTGACTTTTCTGGCTTTGCTTCCGGCTTTGATTCTTTGGCTTCTTTTTGTACTCTTCTGATTCTCGTGCCTGTGTTTGCTTGTTTTTGACTGTTTTCTTGTGATTTTAGATATATCCGTACCTGCAAACACAAAACACAAATACAAGCATAATTTTGCCATTTTTGGTTTGTTTTGGGCTTAATTGGGTTATTTTAGGTACAAACGGATATGTGTATTCTACACTTATCAATGATCATCATATAAACTACATGTATACATATACTTATTTATTTAATAGTTTTCATTAAATTTTATCGACTAGAAACCTAAGACCCGTTACAATTTGTATAGGTCTCGGTTGATCGACGCGCTTACGCCCGAAGTTCTTATCTATCGATATTTTCTTCCGACATCACTAAGTGAGTTCATAGCCTCGTATTTTTACACTTTAATTGTTTTATAAACCCGCGAGGGAGATAACATGCTTGCTTTTAAAATAGAACACAATGGAGATTGTATGCTAGTAGCTTGATTATTAAAAGTTAGATTAACTCGCTAGATAAAAGACCCGCGGAAATCATGAATTGTTAATTACCAGGTAATGGCATACACTTATACATAGAATAGTACTATTTGGAGGTTGCCACCTCCAGTCCGTGACGACTAGCTATTGTCTCATGTCGGGAAAATGACACTACGGATGCGTTGTATAAAGAATAATATGCACTCATTGCGAGGGTGTATAGTGGGCATTTTGTATTGATATGGTAATGTTCAATTCATGAGGCTTATAATAACCCCCCTATAACGTTGTCTGATCCACATCGTTATATCCTGAAAATTTTGAGAAATGATACTTGTGTTCCGAGATTAGATGTTGGGAACCCCAACATATTTTTATGGTTTTTGTATATAAACCCTATGGATTCACTCAACATTATTGTTGACGTTTTAGCATGTTTTATCTCAGGTACTTGAAGGTAATTCGGCGATGGAGATTTTGGTTGTCGCTTATGGAAACCTATATGTTTTGAAGGCCCATTAAATTTAAGTCATTCGAAGATTATTTGCAAAAATGTTGTCTGATTTATGAAACAATTTAGGACCTGTGATGTAACTTTTATTTCAAATGAATGTATTTAAAAACGTCTCTTTTTGAGTCGTTTTCTATGCTTGAGTTGTTGTATTAATACGTAGCACCCTAAAGGACCATTCCGCTGATATATATGAAAATGGGGGTGTTACAGTCTCTATGAGCTAGGGTTTAACAAGATCACCATTGCTTTAATCCCTAAGATAGATTATAATCAGCAAATAAGGATGCTTTATGCAGATGCTTTAATTGTGAAAGAATTAATGTGTCTAGGTCTTAGGATGATGTAACGCCTAAGTCTTAAGAATGATATGCCACCTCGAGAGAAGAAATCATTGCACTTAATGAACAAACCAACGTTCTAATCGGATTAATAATGGTTAATACAGTTTTATTATATAAGGTTCGAACGCTCTTTTATCTTTTGTTAATTAGCTTGCGTGGGTAACAGTTTCTTGAATTAATCATAGTCACCAACCAAACCATGCCAGTCTCTTAGGCTGAAAACCCCCCTTTTCCATTAGAATTAGGATTTAGACTGACATAGGTTTAACATAGGATAGAATTAACATAGATTAGATAACCAAGATATTAATTAAATTGAAAGATTTAACCTCGCTCTCAGTGATCGACACCCTACTTACCACGAAACTACTATCGATCGGGTACACTGCCCGTTAAAGTGTTGTTTTTGGTTGAGTCGGCAAAATATAAATTTAAAACTTGAATAATATAAAAAACAACCCTACACTACAACACATCAACACCAAGGAGTCCTAATCGATTTACAATATATTACAAAAACTTAGAATATTTTTAAAGATCTATTCTATAAATAAAAATCCTTATCAACTAAGTAATCTTGATCTTTAAGCAATCTTTATCTTTTTTGAGCAGTACTTAACCTTCAGCAGTTTGTGAATCTTCGCAGTTGTAACCTTATGTACCAGCAGCATTAAACTTAGTCATACCAACATACAACTTTTGTACCATCATGAATTTAACTATGTACAAGCAGTATTAACTACTTAAAAAGTTTTCTTCAATCTTAACCAGCAGTACTAAGTTACATTAGCAGTAGTAATATACACTAGCAGTAGTAACTTATACTAGCAGTAGAAACTAGCAATACTAATATACACTAGCAGTAGTAACTTACTATAGCAGTAGAAACTAGCAGTACTAACTACTTAACATATTTTTCATTAAGATTACTAACAAAACTAATTTATGCTTAGCAGCAGTAATACAAACCTTAGCAGCAGTAACTCTAAGATCATCAAGAAGTCTTTTAATCCTAACAATCCTCCTCTAAACTTGATATTTATCTTTAAAATTGTTAGGATTAAAAGCCTTCTTGAAGATACTGCTGTTAAGGTATTAGTTACTGCTGCTAAGCATAAATTAGTGTTGTTAGTAATCTTAATAAAAAATATGTTAAGTAGTTAGTACTGCTAGTTACTACTGCCAGTGTAAGTTACTACTGCTAGTGTATATTACTACTGCTAGTTACTACTAATAGTAATGTTAGTACTGCTAGGGTAAAGTTAGTACTGCTAGTGTAACTTAGTACTGTTGATGAAGATTGAAGAAAACTTTCTAAGTAGTTAATGCTGCTATGTACACTAGTTTAGTGCTAGCTGTTACAAAGTTACTACTTGTTTTTATTTTTTGGTCGCTTTGAAAGATTACAACTGCTGAAAGGATAAAGACTGCTCAGAGAAAAGATAAAGATTGCTTGTGGGATATGTATGAGATATTTTTGTAAAAGATACGTATAATTTATTTGTTTAGAAGATCATGATAACTTAGGAAAATATTGTAATCCCAATAGGACTCCTTAGTGTATAAAAGGAGGACATAGGGTATAGAATTCTATGTATCAGTATCAAAGTATCAAATCGAGTCATTCATAGAATTGTCATAGCTTCAAGGTTTTGTAACCCTAACACTATTAAGAGTGTTCGTATTATATTAAGGCTGAAAGTTTGGTAAACTATTTGTTATTGATCTTATTCATTACCGTTTCATTGAAATTCTTCTTAGCATCATTGACTAGATTCCGCATAGTCTTTCATATTCACAATCAAAGTTTCTATCGTAGTTATTTTGAATTTATTCAATACAACTTAGTCTTATACAAGCTAAGAAAGATCTATTCTATTGGGATCAACAAGTGGTATCGGAGCTTGTGAGAAGCTTTGAATAAGAAGAACCTTTACTACACACAAGATCTACCTTTTCAAAAAGCAATGGATTCTCAATCTACTCAAACCATCAGGCTACTTATACTCCAACCTGGTAAGTATGATCTCTAGAAGATGAGGATGAAGCAGTACCTACAGTGCATTGATTACACTCTATGGGAGATTGTAGAAAATGGTAATGCGCGTATAGTAACAAAAACTATTGATGGTAAGGAGAATGTTATCCCTCCTACAAGTTTTGAAAATAAGGCAAAAAGAAGGGCATAGTTGAAGGCAAGAAGCACTTTATTGAAGGATTTACCTAATGAGCATCAATTAAAGTTCAACTCATACAAGGATGCTAAGACACTGATGCAGGCTATTGAGAACAGATTTGAAGGTAATACTGCTACAAAAAAAACTCAGAAAAATCTTTTGAAGCAGCAATATGAAAACTTTGCTGCATCCAGCTCAGAAGTGATTGAGCAAACCTATGAAAGCCTTCAAAAGCTAAATAGTCAACTGGAGATGCATGGTGAAGTTATCCCTTAAGAAGACATCAATCAGAAGTTCTTGATAAGTTTATCACAAGAATGGACTATGCATACTATTATGTGGAGGAACAAACCAGAGATTAAGACATTGAGTTTGGATGACCTCTTCAACAACCTGAAGGCTTATGAATTAGAGGTCAAGGAAACATCTAGCTCAACCACAAACTTACACAATGTAGCCTTTCTGTCCACTAATAGTGCAACTAGAGCAGTTAATACTGCTCATGGTGTTAATACTGCTAGCACTTAGGGTGCTGCTGATAGCTCAACAACTGTTGAAAATTTAAGTGATGCTGTGATTTATTCCTTCTTTGCTAGCCAACCAAGTATTCCACAGCTTGATAATGATGATCTACAACAAATCCATCCTGATGATCTAGAAGAGATGGACTTGAGGTGGAACATTGCCATGTTGACTATGAGGGCAAGAAGATTCCTGAAGAATACTAGAAGAAAGCTGGACATGGCCAACAAAGAAAGAATTGGGTTTAACAAGTCTAAGGTAGAGTGTTTCAACTGCCACAAGAGATGACACTTTGCAAGGGAGTGCATGGCACCAAGGAATCAAGACAACAGGAACAGGGAGCCTACCAGAAGGACTGTGCCAGTTGAGGCAAGTACTTCAAATGACTTAGTGTCTCAATGTGATCGCTTTAGCTATTATTGGAGTGATAGTACGATGGATAGGTCTCATCAGAGGTTTTGGCTGGTATTGCTGCTATAAGTTTGTTCGAGGAGTCTGTGGCATAAACAAAGAAGGATTTGAGTCTGAGAAAGACTGTTTCCCCATTTTCATACGAATAGTGAGATATCTAAGAGTTTATCCAGTTGGGGCATAGAAAAAAGACATGAACTTGGTGTTTCATAAATTTGAATAGATCAATCTGGATTATAGGCCAGTAAGCCCAGAACCTGCAAGTGGGAGCCTGCTGGCAAAGAGAATGTTAGTGAGTCTTAGCCATGATCAGACGAATGATGTCAAAGACCAGAAAGAAGAAAGAGGAAAATGAGACATTCAATCATGATTTAGCAAGGGCAGTTAGACGATGCAAGGTATGATTCAGAAGGCCTAGTTTAATCTAAGAGGTTTCCCATGATCTCGCTCCTTAGAAAGATTAGGTGATAGGATACGCTGACCTTTAGTTAGAAAGAGCCGGGTGACCCCCTATCAATCTGCTTTTGCTGCTAGCCTCACCTTTGCTTTTTTAGGGTTCCCATGCCTTGAAGAGGTTAGAGAGGGATAAAAAATCCTGATTGAAAGATAGGCATAGATAGTCTAATCAAGAGGATTAGGCATGAGCATACATAATCAGTCAAATATGAGAAAGATAGATACAAAATCCGAATAAAAAAGATAGATATATCAGAAATCCGGTATGGAATGATAGATCAATATGAAAGACGAGGCATGAATGCTAGAAGGTAGGGATAGGTATTCAACCAGAAACCTGAACCCATTAAGTTGTTCCTTCTATGGGTAAGTCAAGTTCAGTTAGAAAGTCCTTCCCTCTATGCTCATCTTTCCCCGTTCCTAGCTTAGATCTCACTATTGAAGCTCGTATACAATGAGCCTCTTACGTTTCACTAAGATTGCTGCTTAGTCCTTATCAAAAGCCTAATTCATTTGCCTATGAATAGTTAGCCGAGAAAAGTCGAATTCTTTCGCCTATAGGTAGCTGGAAAAAAGGAACTTGATGATGTTCTTCTCCCCTCGTGGTCTATATCTTATAGATCAAGAATAAGCCAATCATAGATTGTTAAAGAATAACCACTAGTAGGGATATAGATGGAGTCTCGCTCAGTAAAGAGAGTTGTAGATTCGTAGAACATGAGAAGAGCCTTGACTTTATATTATATTAGTCCAGCATGCTAGCTGCAATCTTTCTAAAGCAAGAAGGGAAGGGAGAAAGTTGACTTTGAGAAAGAAAGGACTTCTCGTCTATTTCGATTCAAATCTTAGGAAAGGTGCGTTATCGCTTTGATTTCTCGTTAGCTAGGCTTCAATAAGAACATTTAGGCTTTACTAATATGATAGAAAAGAAAGGGCTTTTTCATCAGGGTGCGGAGATTTGAAACCTTATACAAACAAAGAGCGTTTTATTTCAAATGACAACTTCATCTTCCTGCTGTGAGGGCCTTGCACGAAACCAAACCGCCCCCACCCGCTCAAGTACCAGTTACTTCGCATGTAGGCCCACTTAGGTTAGAGGGGCATTGTCCCTTAGTTCTTAGCAACCCCTGGTGTGTAATCGACATGTTGTTAGCTTCAACTTATTCGTATAAGAATTTGCAATTACCTATGCTGTCAATTTCTTATTCATTCAGGGTGCTCGGCCAGTGCTCCTTTTTCAAACCAGAACAACTCTGAATGTTAGGGAAGATAAGGGAGGATCACCTGAGAGAACTGACCAAAGGTACTTGACTTATCCAAACCAAACGATAGGGCTTAATGCTAAGAGCAGTGTCGCCGCTTGATCGGTGGGGAGGATCATCTCAAAGTATAGGGCAAAGGATCAAAGACTTTTACTTTTTCACCCAGGATCCACCACAGGTTGGGTTTGAGAGCTGTGTGATGGGCGACTATCCAGCACGGTTCAGAGAGTACTTTTAGTCTGTGTTGGTGAATGGAAGCCCCCTATCAAGCAAGAAAGAAGCGGCTCTTCCCACGGCGGAGTCTGCATTGACTCTATTTATTATTATGGTAAATCAGTGTATCAATATGTCAATCTTAGATCTTATTTCGGTTTGATACGTCTACCTACTAGACTTACCTTTGGCTTTCGTCTCGGTAGGTGTATTATTCTACATTTTCCCAAAAGAGCATTCATTCATTTCTTTCTTCCCTGTTGACCACGACGACATAAACGACTCAAAAAATCCAGACCCGGAAAGGGGAAGGGCCAGGGTGGGCATTTAGTAAAGTCGGGCCGATCGGGTGTCTTCATTCAAGCGATGGTATAGAAGAAGAATGAAACGAAGTGAGAGCCCGGGGGGCAGCGAAAAGAGTCGAGTCGATTAGGCTCGACAACCGGGAGAAGCAAAACGAAATCAGGATTTGGCCAAAAAAGAAGCAACGCTATGGATACCATGACCGATCACCATCAATAAAGAAGAATCTTTCTAAATCACTTTGGGTCAGCGGGGCCTTCAAGCATCCAAAATACGCCGGGCTTGTAAATGAAATAGCCCTCCTAAATGACGATTCCTTCGGAAAAACGAAGTTATTCAAGTTCTTTTTCTCAAAGAAGTCAAAGAAGTCCCCCTCCGACAGCCCGATGAGTCATCAACTAAAAAGTATCCTCCCTGCGGTGCGCCCTTCCTTGAATTATTCGGTCATACAATACTTATTGAAGACAAAGAACCAAATGCATTTCGACCCCGTCGTAGTTGTCAATCATTTCGTGGAACCAGACATGCTTGAACAATCTACCATGGGGGGAGCTAATGCACAGGGAAGAAGCTTAGATAAGAGAATACGTTTCGCTTTTTTTGTCGGAAGCTTGACCAACGAGAAAAAGTTTTTGGCCGAAGATAAAAATTTGACCCACTTCATTCGCTGGTCAAATCATCCTCGCTTTGCGGGAACAGCAAAAACCACCATCTCGCTCTTTCGTTTCTTCGGTGCTACCTTTTTCTTTCCAAGGGATAGGGTTGGGGTGTATAATAACCTTTTTTTTAGTATGCTCGGGAATAACTCCTACGAAAATTCAGGAAAAAATGTTGGAACCTCATGGCTAAGGATAAGGTAATGGAATTGATAGAGAAATTCATAGACCAAGGTGGGATAGGAGAATTGATAAAGGGAATAGAGATGATGATAGAGATCATACTGAGAAACAGAAGAATTCCGTATGGGTACAACTTTTATTTGAACAAAGTGAAAAAAAGCGATCTTTGTTGTCTAATAGAACAAAGACTAATACCTTAATTGAGTCATTCAAGATCAAATCTGTTTATCAAAGTGCTTCTCCGATTGCTCAAGATATCTCTTTTCAACCGAGAAACAAAACAAGATCATTTCGCTCTATTTTTAGTCAAATAGTGAAGGATATTCAATTAGTAATGAAAAAATGGGTGGAGGAGATCCGTATATGTTGTTCAGGTCGATCAGAAGGTGCAGAAATAGCTAGAACTGAATGCAAAAAGTATGGAAAAACATCTAGTAATGTATTTAACTAGAAAATCGATTATGCTCCTACGGAAGTATCTACTCGTTATGGAATCTCAGGTGTCAAAGTGTGGATTTCATATTGACAAAAAGAAAGGGGACGTGATATATCCAAAACGTACAAAATATAGGAAATATCGTAAAGGCAGATGTAGTAGGGGTTGCGGACGGTACACGACTTGGTTTTGGAAGATATGACACTAAAAGTTATAGAGCTGGTCGTCTTTCATATCGAGCCATTGAACAGCGCGTCGAGCTATAATTGGGCAATTCCATCGTACTATGAGCGGACAATTCTGAAGAAATGGTAAGATATGGGTAAGAGTTCTCGCAGATCTCCCTATTACCGGGAAACCTACAGAAGTCAAAATGGGAAGAGGAAAAGGAAATCCTGCGGGTTGGATTGCTCGTGTGTCCACAGGACAAATCCTATTTGAAATGGATGGTGTGAGTTTGTCAAATGCTCGACAAGCCGCTACATTAGCGGCGCATAAACTATGTGCATCAACCAAGTTTGTTCAGTGGTCGTAACGTAATTAGTTAGTGGGGAAAAAGCGGGTCGGGATTCAAAAGAATTAGGCAAAGTGTTTGTTCTTGAACGACGGAAGTGGAAAGATACTAAGGAAGAGGGATATACTCCTTTATTTTTGTAATCGCCGAAATTGTACGACAAACCTTCTTGTTCCAGGCGTACTACCCTAATACGTTAAGCTTTAATTATCCATGCCCGATTTATAAAGTAATAGTAGTCAGAATAAATAAGAAAGATAAGAGCTAAGATTCAGAAAAGGAAGCTTTATGAGAGAAAGGAGAAAAAGTACGTATTTATCTGTCCATTCCTTCCTCCAACAGATGCGAGTGAATTAGATGCCTTTATCTTATTCTTCATTCGTCTAAATAGATAATCGATGTCCTTCGCTTCATCTGCAGTTATCAGTGTAATAAAGCAAGGGGAGAGGAGCATATAAGTCAGATTGCTTAATTAATGTATAAGACTTAAGATCAAGCTAGGAGAAGCACTTTTAGGCTCGTTCTCTTAGAAAATCTCTAATTAGTCTTCTCGGGTGTCGGCACAGTCCAAGAAGTAGTATTTTACCATTTTATAGCAACAAGAAGTAGCGATTCGCCTTCTTTCAATAGTAGTTCTCTCTCTCTCCTTCATCTGATCCTATCTCTTGGTTGGCCTGGTCTTGTTCTTTCTTGAATGTAGAATTTAGATCGTATCCAAGTGAAAGGTTATCCCAAGTGGATGTTTAGATAGCAAGCTTTTAAGTTGAGTTAGCCCACAGGGATAGACAGTTGGCTAGTCTCATGACCCAAATGGAGGGGCTGGTCGCTTCATTTTTTTCTCAAGAAAGACAGACTCACCAATAGCCAAACGCACAGTTTTTGGTCCTATTCTTACAAAATTTCTCCTCGCCCGAATGTCACTTCACTCTGTATAGCAAGGAGCCAAATAGCTGACCTAAAAGCAGAAGCTGCCTTGATCTTCTACTTATTAAACGCCAAATGAGACTGATTTAAAAACTGTTATCTAACGTGTTGATCCCACGCCTTGATCGATTCTTTAGTATATAAAGAGTTTGTTACCTTGGAAGAATCCAAAATAACAAAGATTGAGACTTTGTGAATATACCAAAGTGTATGCGGAAACTACACTTTGATACTCTAGAGAAATGTATGAAACAGTAACGATCACTCACAAACAATAAATACCAAAATCACTGCTCCAATATTATAAATAATACGAGTACTCTCTAAGTACTGGGGTTACACAACCTTGAAGCAATTACAAATTCTCTCTAAGTGTATATCTTAAAGTTCTAACTATCACTACTCTAGGGATCTCCTTTTATAGAAATACAAGGAGCCCTTTACAAATATATCTGCCTATCTATTAGGAACAGTTACAATTCAAAACTAAATATTCCGAAATGCTCTCCATACCTTCTTATCTTCATATCATCAGCTTTGACTATTTAGCAGTACAAACTTCTTCAACTAGCAGTATTAAGTTTCATTAGCAGTACTAACTTTGTGCTGGCAGTACTAACCTTGTGCTGGCAGTACTAACCCCTTTAGTACTGTTGGCAGTATTAAGTCATATGAAGATTTATTCCCAACAATCCTCCCCTAAACTTGTGATTGTCCTTTAAATCAACAAGTTTCTTCTGAATAAAATCTTCTATACTGCTGATGATTCTTTCAAACACTTTTGTCATTTCTGCACTTGAGCTCTTATGAATCTAAGGAGTTCAAAAGCTTGGGAACTTTCATGATCTACCTCCAATCTTGTACTTAACATCTTTGACAACATTTCTTGACTCAAGGGATACTTCTTTTCTGTCAACATATGGATTGCCAATCCATTGTTCATCAACAAGATATGAATACCACAGAAATCACATAGTCTCCAGCTCAAGAGATTGTATTCATGTTGGTCTTTCCAAATCTCATCATCCTCATCAGGCTCAAACAAGGTATGTAAATCTCCCCAAAGCATAAGATCAAAACCTTCTGGTGCTGAAGAACTGTATCTCTCCTTAACTAACCTGAACAATTGTTCTACATCCATTCTGTCAAAATCTTGAAGCATTTCACTTAGTATCTTATAATTCTTTGAGCTTCCATCACCCCTGAAAACTTGATAGTACATGAAAGTCTCTGTCAACACAACTGTCTTCCAATCTACAATAGGAAACTTTGTTGATAAAGATTCAATCTCTATGGGAGCTTCTTCTCTTGGGACTATATCCAGAAATCTCTTGAGTTCATCTTTGTCAGCATCTTCTTCTAACTTTTGTCTTTTCCTTGTAGTTTTTCTAGGAATAGACTTTTTTCTCTTTGTTGCTGGTTCTTTGACAACTTCTTCCCTTTCCTTTTGTGGAACAGCCTCTTCTTCCACTATCTTTTCAGAAGACCTTTCTTTTTCAGGAGAAAATACCAAATTGAAATGGGAATGTTTGAAGCTATATATATCTAATCCCATTAAGCCTAAAATAATCCGTTTATGATTAAATGGGTCAAAATTGAGACATCTCTTGTGTGTACATATTAAACATAATGCTCTTCTTGTTTGGTGTGCTATTATCCAAAGAGAGGATTGGTTGTGACAGAAGTATTTGGATAGGATGTAAAATACAGAAGCCTGCTAAATTTGGCATCTTTATGCTTACATAGAATCTGTACATTATGAGCCAAAAACTTATTGTGCACGAACCACCCATTATTTATTTAACCTATTAGGTTCCATTTTTTATTAAATGAATCTAGTGGCTAAACTAGTTTGACCCAATAGGGACAAGATATGACAAAACATCACCATTAGAGTATATGTTTCAGTCTCGTCCCGTTGGGTATCGGATATCCCTAACTTGACGTGATTTCTGGATTTTATAACAAGTTGTTAGCATTTTTGATAGGTTTTATGTTTTATCTAACAATAAGCTATTTACATATTAGTGCAAAAGTTGCTTTGTGTAGTTTACTAATTAATATGCATTTCAAGGACCATGAAGGACGGAAGGTACATGTAGAGGAAAGAGACACGTATCATCTATAGAGTTTTGGTCAAGATCATTAGTATGTGACCATGAGTATCATGAAAACGCAAACGTTTATGGGAAGTTATATCCAGGATCTTCTTTTAGTATTTAATTTGTTATTTCATTCAACTTGTAATGCTCATGGCATACTAGCATATCTCGGTTCCTATATGTTCTGCTAAATTATTCTTATCCTTTTGGTCCATAGAAATTATTATATGCCCATTCTCAAATTCTGTCATTTTCTTGTTAACTAGTCATTTCATGTTTTCGATATGTCATCGACTCATTGCCATATGGTCCATAGGAATTATTTTAGGCACTTCACCAAAGAATGAGCGAAATGCTGGTTTAAATGCATCAACAACATAAGGCGAATTAAGGAGATAGAAATCATGAAGATGTGTCTCGAGTTGTTCAAACCAAGTCATGCAGTTGGAGTGCCTTTGTTTTGCGAGCCGTTGCGTCAGTTGAAGCTCTCTCTCTTTTGAATTAGAATTAGAAGATTCCATTGAAATTCGATGTGTGAAATAAAATTAAGGATCTTTAAGTAGATAATGTGATTGATGTTGTGGTTTTAAATCCAATTAACGTTCACGGGTTTTTACAAGTCTATGATTAAAACTGATAAAAGATTAACGGGATTTTACAAAATCAATAGAAAACCGTGAATAAATAATTGTTTGTGATTTAGGTTTGTTTGTTGTGGTTTGATTATCTTTGAAGTACTTGGTTGTGGTATTTGGTTTGTTGATTTGTTTGAAATTTGGCGCCGTTGGATTATGAATTTTTTTTTTTTTACCCTATTACCAAAATTTGAATTTGATGTAAAAATAAGTTAAAAAGGCTATAGAAAAAAGATTACAAATTACTTAATTTTTCCGCCAAAAAGTGTCGCTAAAAGGGGTGTCGTCTGGATACTCTTTTTTTTTATCAAACCGCCTCCTAGAATTAAGCAAACCACCGCGTAATTAAGACCAAACCGCCTTGTGATTTCAGTGAGCAAACTTTGGCAAACCGCTGTCTTTTGTGGCAACTCGCCGTGTATTTAAAATAAACAAACCGCTGCCTAGTTTGACTAACTTGCCATGAATAAGATATTCAAATCGCCGTATATAGAGCAACTCGCCGTGGATTGTTTATTAACTCGCCGTGTATTTAAAGTAACTTGCCGTGTATATCAACTTTGGGCAGAGTAATGTTACTTTATGCTCAATATAATAAGCAACTCGCCATGACCTGTTGTAACTCGCCACATAAACAAGCAACTCGCCTTCAACAAAGGCAAACCGCCTCCTTACTAAGCAACTCGCCGTCCAAAATAGGCAAACCGCTAGTTGTTTTGTTGATTAAAATAATCAACTAGCCTTTGACTTTTTCCAAAATTTTCGGATCTTGTTCCCTATTTGGTCAAACCACCGGGTAGAAAACAATATTATAACCAAACCTCCACGAAGAACACTAGGTCGAATTGAGCCAATTAATACCAAATAAGCTTTTTAACCACGAACTTAAGCTAGAAACATGCAACACTAGGACGGCTTATTAAGATTAAGCTTCCAATAACATCAATTTCTTCTTGGATCATTAAATACGAAGCAACTCTCCACGAAGAACACCTTACTTTGTTTGCTTATAATTTGAGCTAGGAGCTTGTTTAACACGCGAAATTTGAAGCACTCTAACCTTTTGATGTGTAGAACAAGTAGAGAGCAAGATTAACCAACAACCAAGCCCAAATAAAATTTTGAACCGTAGGTTGTTCTAAGCCAAATTAAGGATGAATTTGAGCCTATTTTACCACACGAATCAACCACGAATCCACACGTAGCTCTGATGCCAATTGTAGGATCCCGAATTCACACAAACATGTATAGATCTAGAGAGATCTAGAGAGAGAAAGTTAGAGAGAGAATGGTTGAGAGAGAAACTAATAAAAACACACTTAAGAGTGTGTGTAAAATGAATAGATGCTTACCTCTTCCAAAGTTGGAAGAGGTATTTATAGTTCTTACAATACACCGGGTATTAGTACCCGGTTCAATACCGAAAGTCATACGTTTACCTATTAAACTACGAGCTATATTGAACAGTAAAATACATGGGGTGACCGAGTCTTTTTCTAATATCTAACAATCTCCCCCTAAGGGAGGTCACCCCTGAAAATACTAAACTTAAGCTCTTCAATCTTCAGATTGATCTTATGTATAGCTCGTAAATGCTTGATTTCATTGATCTGTATCTTGTGAATCTGAAGCAGTCTATTTATAGTTCTTACAATACACCGGGTATTAGTACCCGGTTCAATACCGAAAGTCATACGTTTACCTATTAAACTACGAGCTATAATGAACAGTAAAATACATAGGGTGACCGAGTCTTTTTCTAATATCTAACATAACTCTTCATTCTACTGGTATTTTTTTACCTAGGTTTAGTACTAATTTAACCTAATTATTCTAATTAAATCTAATTAAACCTAAACTAATGCAGAGAGGGGGTTTTCAGCCTGAGAGACTGGCACAAGTTTAGTTCTAATTATCCTAAAGTGATAACAAATAATGCACACAAGTGATTAACAAAAGATTGAGAAGCGGTCAAACGTAAGGAAAACGTATTAGCCAGTTTAATCTAATAATATGCCTTGGTTGTCTATTCGT
>BQNB010080827.1:0-29811 GCA_026074375.1 Tanacetum coccineum
AATAGCTATCATGCAACTTTAGAACGTGCCCGGAGCATTACATAAGCCGAAAGGCATACGTCGGTAGGAAAACATCCCATAAGGGCAAGTGACGGTGGTCTTCTCTTGGTCTTGCGGGTCAATAGGAATCTGAAAGTATCCGGAAAATCCATCTAAAAAGAAATAGTATTCATTCCCTGCTAAACGTTCAAGCATCTGGTCCATGAAAGGCAACATGAAATGGTCTTTACGAGTAGCACCATTAAGCTTTCGGTAATCAATACAAACACGCCATCTGGTGACTAGCCTTGTAGGAATCAACTTATTATCTTCATTCGTCACAACGGTCATACCTCCTTTTTTGGGTACACAATGAACGGGGCTAACCCACGGACTATCAGAGATAGGGTAAATCAATCCGGCATCAAGAGTTTGATAACTTCCTTTTTTATCACCTCATGAATTTTTGGGTTCACCCTTCTTTGATGTTGGACTGCCGGTTTAAAGTCAAGAATTCACAAGATAGGTAAGAAAAGGAAGAAAGATTTTGATAACAAATGTGAGGGAAAAATAATGGCGATCCTCAAAGGTAAACCTCACATTTTCCTTAATCTTTAAATTATCAATTTTAGGTTCATCATTTAAGCTTTTTGGGTCATGATCTAAAAACACCTCAGGAGGGAGATTAGGTATAGTGTCATTAATAAACAAACTCTCAAGATAGATTATATCTCCCTTCGAATCATGATAACCGTCCTTAATATCTGTTGAAACATCAGCATCGATCTCATCAATATCGCCTCTTTAGTCGAAGCACTCATCCTCATTAGCATCGGAAAGAGGTGTGACTAGCAAAGCCGGCTCATCAAGGTTAGAAACATAAGAGTCCTTGTTCACGATGTCCTCTAACACCTCATTAAAAAGAGGATTTATGCCACTAGAGATGTAATCTTCATCAAATTCAAAAAGAGGGTTTGAATAAATTTTAAAATTTTCCTCCGGAACATCCTCCTTAGGAAGTGACTCGTCATCACTAGAGGTAAAATCATCATTAGCATCGAAGAGAAGATTAGATAAAGTCACAGAATTACCCCCTAAAACGTCAAGAGTAGGAGAATCATCAATAGAAGATTTAATCGTTTTAAGTTCTTCAAAATAAAGTTCTTTTGGATGGAGAGGATATGATGGATCATCATTTAATAACTTCTCAAGTAGAAGAATGTCTCCCTCCGGATCAAAGTTGACATCATCAATTCCCGATGGAATTAAATCACTTATAAGACAAGCTTCGATCTCTTCCAAAACGAAGTCACCTCCCTTAAAAGGAGTGAGAGAGGGGGATGAGGTAGTAATGATAGGATCTAAAGACGGAGTGAGATTGCCACTCTTAGAACTATCCAAAAATCTGAGCACCTCTTGAGCATACTCCTCACATGTAACGTCTATGACATCGATTCGATTAACCGATTCATCATCATATCTATAGGAGTATCTCGAAGTGTGTCCGACATTAAATGTTATGGCATCATCATTGACTCGAAGAGTTAACTCTTCGCCATGTACATCGATTTATGCTCGTGCCGTCCTCAAGAAAGGCCTCCCAAGAATGAGGGAACCCGAGGATCAACATCATAATCAACGACAACAAAGTCGGCCAGAAAATAAAACTTTCCTACTTTTACAAAGACATCTTCGGCAACACCAACCGGATAAGTAATCGATCGGTTTGCGAGCTCGAGAGTCATGCGAGTAGTTGTAAGTTCTGAGAGCGAAAGCTTCTTCCATACAGAAAGAGGCATTAAGTTGATGCTAGCGCCAAGATTGGCTAAGGCTAAGCACTCATCTAGCTCCGGAAAATCATAAGGAATAAGAAACTTGTCGTGGTCTCCAAGTTTTTTGGGCAACTTTTTAAGGAGCACTGCCGAACAATTCTCATTTAATGGGGTATTTGCCAATTCAGATAATTTCTCCTTATTACTAAGGAGGCTCTTAAACGTAGAAGCGAACTTAGGCATGTGAAGAAGAGCATCCGCAAATCTAAGGTCAAAATGTAATATTTGAAAGATTTGAAGGAACTTCAACATTTAATTATTAGCTTTCTCTCGAAGCTTTTGGTCGTTAAGCCTTGAAGGATAAGGAATCGAAGGTTTAGGATTGGGATTTGGAGCAACATCGGGCTCTAGAATAGGAACTTTGACAACCAGAGGTTAGACGTGCGTGGTACTTCCTAATCTTGTAGTTTGCACCTTGTCCTTTGTTGCCTCTGATTCACGTTCCACTTCCTTCGGAAGAGGTGAAGAAGTAGTTGGAATCGTAGGTCCATCATAAGAAACACCGCTTCGGGTAGTAATAGATTTCAAGTCACCTCTCGGGTTAGCGATTGTATTACTAGAAAGTGATCCCGAACCCGAGGGACTTTGCATTTGAAAAAAACTGCTCATCATGTTCTTTAGCTTATTGCTCATCATGTTCTTTAGCTCATTGTTCTGATTCTTCATTGTAGTCTGGAATTCATTCTTCAATTTTGTCTTCATATTACTTATTTGATTTTGCATAGCTCTCATATTACCATCATTAGTCTTCATGTAGTTCGAGAAATCATTCGAAGGTCAAACTTGAGATTGATTAAGCGGCGCAAAAAATTGATTCCTCGCTTAGTATAATATATATATATATATATATATATATATATATATATATATATATATACTAGTTTCAAAACCCGGCCGATAGGCGGGCATGACTTGTGATTACTGTTTTTATTTTTCTGTTTTGATAATTATTGTTTCTGCATAACTTTATGTATCATGCATACATATCTCTTACTTGATAGAATTCATTATAGTGAGCCCATCTATTGTCCTTAAAGCTTGCACTCCTGCCTATTTCACAACCTGCAACATTATTGAAACTTGTATATAAAGAGAGATGTGGGAACACTATATTAAAACTCACATTAGTGTTTTACCTGAAAAGTATCAAATTGACGATGACGAACGTTATTATTAAATTTCTTCATCTTGTCCCTACGCCTGTCTCCAACCCGACTAATACAATAGATCATGGAAGGTTGCTATAAAAACTGATATTGCAATTTATCTTAAGACAAAATATATATGTAAAATCTTATATTTGAATACTTGATAGAGGTTGTAAACTCTCACCTTGCTTTGACTATGGCATTTACAATTTAAACGGGAAGACAAACAAATTGCAAAATAGGATTGATTAAAAATGAATATATTTATAAAGTATGAACCTTTTTAAGCGCTTCGGCCTCTTCCGGTTCAAAAAACTATAATACCAACAAAACAAACATATAAATAAACAAAATTAAAAAAATAACATAGTTTCATTAGATTTTGAGAAAAAAAATATACCTTTAAAAAAACAAAGAAGATGACCAACCTAGAAAAAAAGAAACCAACATATGCATAGACAATTTGAAAAAGAAAAAAAAATCTTTTCTGTTGCTCAATTAAACAACATTTAAGATCATATGTCAATTACACTACCTGCAAGTTGCTATAGTTTCCTTATCCATCATTAGGTGGCAAATCACTTGATCCACCATGTCTATTAGCATAAGTTCCATGTTAAATCAGTTTCGACGTTCAAAAGGACTCTGTTTGCTACAAATAAATCTGGAGTGTAGAGGCACTCTGATTATTTTGTGAGGGCACTAGTCCTTCTTGTTACTCATTTGTACTTTTTTCTGCGTAAACAGGGTAACCGCTAGACAAATAATCAACTGTTCCTTTGTTCTGCAGTTAATAGAAATCATGTCTTTTATCAATCGATCTAGTAGAAGAACATTCCGATAAAACATCCATATCTGATATTCTAACAAGACTTCCGTGTGAAGAAAAGTCATCAACTGCAAGATCGTATGCAAGAACTGGCACAAACTTGTTTCAGACTCTTATTTTGTTGATCTCCACCTCTCGAGATCACCTGCAAGTGTCATGATTCATCATGACATAGGAGTGTCCTCTGACGTTGACTTTGACTCTGAACTAGAAGATCCGAATGAACCGGGCGCTTTAAAGTGGTTGGAGATTAAAGGCGAACTTGATGACACACATTTACACCATGGTATCGTCATGAATCTTGATCTTAATCTTGTACCTGATTTTCAAGATTCTCTTGTACTTCTAGTTGGATCCGTCAATGGTTTGATATGCCTGTGGCAGTATTTTCCTATTCCTGAATATGATAACACCTACATATGCAATCCCGTTACTAAAGAATATGTGATCCTTCCTAGGCAAAATTACTATAGAAAAGCTCCTGCGAGTATCTTTTATGGTTTTGGAGTCGGTTTACGTACAAAGGAATACAAAGTGATTCGAGTTTTTCAAAGGAGTATTCCCGCTACTACAAACCTACATATATCACAAGTTGAGGTTTACACCCTTGGCACAGGACAATGGAGACATCTTGGTCATGTTCCTTATCGGATTCGTGGATCCACTGGGGGGACTTCTCTGAATGGTTTAGGCTCATTGGATTGTTGGTGATCATGATACCCCCGAAAAGCTTTGTTCTTTTAATTTCGACAAGGAGACATTTCAGTTATTCCCATACTCCTCCATCTGATAGCTACTGTGATATACTTATCGGAACTTTATGAATTCTACAAGGGGTTTTATTTATTATTTTTTTCTGAGTCTGGCTGATAACTCCCGTTATAAAATACAATATCTGGGTAATGAAAGATTACGGGATCAAGAATTCTTGGCACAAAGAGGTGGTGATCATGGAAAGTATCAATCCTATTATAAATTGGGCCCAATGAGAGATTCGTGTATCTTATTAGAGGCTCTAGAAGATGTGGACAATTTTGATGTCACTTGAAACAAATTGATTATAATTGTCCTCGGAGAAGATCAATTGAAGGGGGTAGTATTTCCAAAATCTCTCATGCTGGAGTGTCTTATCGTCCTACCTTTGTTAAACTCCAGACCTTTGAATCAGAGAGAGTTCAAGTGGGATTGGTGCTCAGAAGGTCAAGAAAATTCCTACCCCGAACTCCTCAGTTGTTTGGATTAATAAACATAGTTTTTCTAGTTCAGCGAGCGTATGATTTATTAAAATAAGACAAATATGTGGCATACGTAGAATGAAACAACGTCTCTGTAATATGCATGTCAGTTCCTGATTCCTCGTTTGTGGGTTCATGAAGAGTTGATGCATGACTAAGGATAGGTATGAGAGTGCACAAACGTCATCCATGACAAACGAGACGTAGTTGGTTACAGTAAAAGGTAGGCCCTATAAATTGCACAACTAATAAAGAACTACGTAAAATTTGCTTAGTCATGATATTTTCCTCTTTGGAGACAAAAAGTGGAATGTTTTTAGATGGATCATGTTTGGTGCAATTTACCTAGTTTCCAAACAGATGTCTATAGGTTTCAGTTCAAATGCACTTACTGTGATACAGAATTGTTTTGTCATAACAAGAATGCTTTTACGAAAAAAGGATCAAGTATCTTACGACCTGTGGGCAAAACCACCTAACACTCATCACCCACATAATGATTGTAACAGCTAAATAGTAGTTTCTCTGAAAAGCCTACATTTCAATCATGCTTCACCTATGGTAATATAAAAAGTGGCATATGAATTAGGAAAACAGGGTCTTTTAGAAACAAACAAACAAATTAGAATTACAGAACACATAATACAGACACGCGTTATTATTACTTAGGAAGGACATTACATAGTAGACATTCTCTTAGGGGTCGGGATCTTTAAACTTTAAGCAAACAAACTCTCCCTGACTCAACTTCAGAATCTCTGAGTTTAACAAAACTAGGATCTTGACAAACAACTATTATTATTAATCTAGATCTTAGTAAATTGTTGGGATATGTCCATATCATAAATAAATATACGGCTAGAAATATGTGAGCCTATATGGGCACACACATATACACAGAGGTTACGTTTATTAATGTAATTAATATATTTATTGTATACTAATTATATTAATATGTTTTACAAAATAATTAAACGGTCTCTAAATTATAACGTTAGACGATATAATTAATTAATAAATATTAACAAGTGAGGGACTTGTTAGTATGAAAACCAAACCCGTGAGGTGTTGGTTGTAGGCCGGTCGAACAAGAAAAAAAGGGAAGGGTCCGAATGTCGTTTCTAGTAAACTTGAGGAGGTATTTGATTACAACTTGGAGAACAAGTTACAAAGGATATATAAACATCCTTGCTCATTCATTAATAGACGACACATATTAATTATATCCTAGAATCCCTTTTCGGATCAAGTGATCAATCGACTGTAAAGTATTCCTTTCATTCAATGCATACATCATGCATGAATGTTTCATGTATGATAACTCCATGCATGTGAAAATCTATACCCCATTATCACGTTAATATTTAACTGCGATCGACAATGAATCTCTTTCGAGATTCGATCATGTGATGATTAGATTCATAACAAGAACAATGTGTTGAGTTGTTTAATCGTAAAGGAAGGACTAGCATCCTAGCGTATCTCAGTGACGTGTAGTGTATGCACACCATAGAGGTTATCTACTTTGATAACTTTATTAGTTTGCGTGGTATTCTATTTATACACACGCGTATATTCAAGAAGGTGGTTTCATTTATTGCTAAAAGGTACACACTTCTTGATCCCTTTGTTAATTACATATTCTATACGTGTTTACTTTCCGCTGCATACTCGTGATCTTTAATGGTTAATAGTTGTAAAAACCCAACAGTGGTATCAGAGCCATCGTATAGGAATTTGTAGTTACAAGGAATAAAATTGGACACATAATTAGGGTTCTTGATTAATTTTTAAGCCCTTTGGGCGTTTTATGCATAAAGATTCGATCTTTGTGCATCAAGATTCAATCTTTATTGATTATAAAATTAATTAGACGAATTCTAGGTTGTATGAAATTTTATGGATAAAACTTGATGCGTTTAATTGTTAATTGATCAGTTTTATGTTTAAAATTAATTGTTAATTCGGCATCCATGATAAATACATGCAATTTATCATGGAGAGATATATGATATAAATCTTGTTAATTGTTAAAGATTTTATGCAAATATGATGATCAAGTATTAAAACATAGACATTAAATTTATGTGGTTTCGATCCACGACTTTAAAAGCTAGGGAAGACCTTAGCTATGTCTTAATGGGGCCTAAAAGTTGCTTAAATTTTATGTGCTATGTGGTATATATTTGTATATGGCTTACGCAATCGATTATATCGATGGATGTGGCCGGAGTTTTTAGGACGAAGGAGCCTTATATGAATATATACATGTTTTAATTATTAGATAATTAGGATCATAATGGATATTTGCATGACTTAATTGTTAAGTGAGTTTAAATAAATGTTATTTAGTTTAGTTGATGTTTATATGTTTTATTTTAAGTTTGACTTGTGAGAAAATAAAAGGGTTTTTCGGAAAACAAATATAAACATGACTAATGATTATCGAAATAAGATTTATTATGGACTATCTAATGCAAAAGGTCAAAAGTGGATTCGGCTTACATCCGATATAAAATCTTCCATGACTAGACTAGCATTTTATAGTTTGTAATGTATTCTTTAAATTAAAATTTTATTTTTATCAATGACGTAATTTGCAAAAGTACTATATAGTTGCAAGGACAAGGTTCGGGGAGACTCATCAAGACTTCGGTCTTGTAGACACCATTACCCTATAATACCTGACTACGTTGTAGTTTCCTTACCTTGCATACTATGTAGGAAGTCGCGAATGGTCTAGGGGTTTGAATGATTTTTACTCATTCTTTAATCTTTGCCCGCGCTAAAAGCAAATCTTATATTTAAGATACGTTGATTGAATCGTTAATTTTAGGTTCACTATTTATGTATAAGTACGTGATACTTAGGTGATACGTAATAATAACTTAATAGAGAAATAAAGTTTTATTTTAAAATCTAATAAACGAAGATGTATTGCATGCTTCTTGTAATATTTGACACGAGTAAATAAAATACTCTTTTTCAACTAAGTTGTTGTCATCCAATTTGTAAAAACACTTATAGATTGCTCTTTACTATGCGTGAGACGTGTGTATAGATTTGCAATCTCAGGTGATTATACGTTGTTTCCTGTGAACGTGTGAGTGTTACTTAATCACAGGTTTTTGATTTTTGGACGACTTAGCGATGTTTGTGGTTAAGACTATTAAACCGCGGCATAGATGGGATGGAAAATGCTTACTAGATATTATTGAAAATAAAGTAGTCCCATCATGGTTTAGGAGTGACAAAAGTTGGTGCATTTATCAATCGTTGATTACCTTTTGAATTATCGCACATATCCTAGCAGATCAACTGATGTTAGGTGGTGGGTATGTCAAGTGGTTCCTAAACCTTAGAAAATTAATTGTTTACTTTGAATTTAAAACATGGGTAGTTAATTTTCCTGCAAGGTAGTATTATCGAAATTCGAAAATACTTTAAAATTTTCCATTTTGGTTCTTTTTTTTCTTTATTATAGTATTAATTGCAAGATAAAACCATAAACAATGGTTTGTTCTCTTTATCAAGATGTAAAACCGAGACTCTTTCCTTGTAAAGGGACATGAGATCTTTCCTAATATCTTTCTTGCTCTGGAAAGTTATAATAGGAATGTAGAATTATCCTAATGTATCAAACTCATAGCAAGCTTAAAAATAACAAAGGGGTTTGGGGTTAAGTATGATTGCATTAATTATATTTTTCATTATAGATTTCATCACCCATATTCGGTGGTGAATACTTTGAAACATATAAGACATATAGATAACTAGAGAATATGTTCTTAAAGCTATCAAATGATAACATCTTAATGTAAGATGCGTTATGAGTTCTTGATTGGGAGTAATACCAATATTACGCAAAGTGATAAAGGGCAAATTAATATATGTATCTAGTTGGATTGTCTTAATCCAAATTAAGGGAATGGTAAATTGCTTTTCGCCAAATTTCAGTAATCAATAGCATTGATGGAGTAGAACTTTTGAAATCCAAGTAAATGTTACTAATTTAGATTTTAAATACTGTTGGAAATAAATAGATCACTATTTGTTTTCACTAGTTATGGAACACTTGCAATGTTTGTCATAATCCAGTCGTGCATCCGATTTATTTTTGAACAAGACATTCATGTGATGCTGTCAAAATTCATAATGGGAGCTACAAAGGTTTTATCTTGTAGTAACTAGATTATTCTGAACTTATCTTGAATAATACTATACTTTTCCGTCATGACACTCATGGTTTTATTATACAAGTGGTTCTATATCTACTTGTGAAGCTAATATCTATGACACTATCATATTGTCCACATAAACAAACGAATGTCGTGTTGTTTGACTACATGTATGATGTTGTGCCATGCACAAGTGGGAGAAATCTTTATTGTGTTCAAGGTACAACACATGACAAGAACAATATGATTAAATATTTGTTAGCCTCAAAAATATTGAGTCGAACAATGGAAGTTCGTTCATAATTATATTAGGTCTCGGTCACTAAAGATAATTTACGTTGTATTAAGCGACAACGGGGTAACCGGGCTTTTTAATGTATCTAACCGGTCACGTGTATCGGGCGATAAGCCAAAGTAATCCCGTCGCCCGGCCCGCTGAGATTAGAATATACCAAGGAATGAAAGCCTCTTGGTATTAAGTATAAATACCCTCTCAGAGTATGGACGAGGGGTATTGGTTTACCATTTTTCTCATTTGAGTGTTATGTGTTAAACACTTCCACCGCTTTTATTTCTCTCTACCTATTTTTCCAATTCTTCTAATCTTTTTTTTCTTGTTCCTCTTAATGAATAACAAGTGAAAGTGATATTGGGTTCCGACATTTGGTATCATTCGCCAAGGGTGGGTTTAGTGGTCCAGTTGTGTGATTTAAAGTTTATTTTGGGATTATAGACGTTTCTTTGGTATCACGTGCCTTGTTTTTTACTACTGTTTCATTTTTTTTTTGTGCATATTACTCTTTATTTTGAGTGGGCATCTTATATACGGTACTAGTTTGAAACAGAATATCAACAGAGGTGCTAAATTGTTTCACAAGTAGTTTTTAAAAAAAAAATAAACATTTCTCAACAGAGAATCCGAATCTGAGGATCTCGTTTGGGACCTAAAGAGGGACTTTTTCATCTTGGGCATCGATACGATAGTTTTAACTTTCCTATAGGATCGATCAAGTGATTTTAGTGTGGACCGAACGAGGGTTTCTTTGCTTGGATCGAACTAGATTTTCCCTAAGTGGATTTCGAACGAGTAATTCCTTCGAGGATCGAACGAGTAATTCCTTCGAGGATCGAACGAGTAGTCTTTTCGAGGATCGAACGAGGTGAATAAGCTCAAGGATAGTCGATACGAGCGGAAAACCTCAAGGATTCGATACGAGCGGAAAACTCACGGATTTCGAACGACTACGATGAAAAGCTCAGGATCGGAACGAGCTGAAACTAAAGGATCGAGCACGAGCGGAAAAAGCTCAAGGATTCGATCGATCATGGTGAAAAAGTCAAGTAATCGAACGAGCGGAAAAACTCAAGGACCGAACGAGTGTTTCTTTAGTTGAACCGAACTACATCACAAACAAGAACAAAATTTTCGATTCTCTTCTAGATTGAACGAGTTTCTTCACGTTTTTAACAAAGTTTCGGTTTTTCGGATTCGAGTGACGTTAAACGACGGGCTGTAAAGACAGACATCATAGTGTTCGTGAATCTTACCTACATCATCGTGATATAATGATTTTTTCCCGTACGATAAGTGACTCCGCGATGATCAAATTCTATTCGGTGAAATTTTATAAAACTTCTAAGAAAGACGAAGAAAAATTTGGAGGGAATTTTCTATTAAATACCAAGAATTTGAAAATGGCACATGCGGCCCCTCAACTTTAAAATAGTTTTTATTTTTTCATTTATATTTTAACTTGTTTACAATTAAACCTTTGTTTTTAAGCAAGATTAAAAAATAACCTTTTACTTTCAAACTTTTTCATTTTTTCTTTTCATTTTTAAAACTTTTAATATTTGTTATTTTGTTAGTTAACATTTTAGTTTTTAAATTTTCACTTTTAGCCTTTTTAGTTGTAGATAATTTCCCCGTTCATCGGGTTTCAAGCTCACAAATCGTTAACAAATGTTCAAATTCTTCAACTACAACATCGATTTCGACACCAAATTTCTATTTACGTTTTTTGATTTAGTAAAATCTCGCGAAATACTCTTGCTATTTTCTCGGTTAGTCATGACTTTGTAAAATACCGTCACATAGTATTCCAAAACACAACAATCACTTTAACCTGCTTAAGATCTAAGGTCAAAATCATTTTCACTTCACAATTCACAGTAAAATGGGAAACGAAAGATACTTTATCCTTCGTCTGTTCTCATTCGGAAGACCAACAATGTAACAAATTCAAGACAAAGCAAAAAAGAGTGTTGCATGGGTTATCTTTTCGAAGAATTCATTCCCACCTCAAGCATCTTTCACAAGTCATTTAAAAGGAAACTCGAATCGAGTCTGGATTTAAACGTGCATTTGCTACACTCTTTGGTCAAGATTGTTTGGAAACTTGTATTAGATAGGACAATGTTCCTACCTCATGGGGGATTTGTGGATCCAATTAGAAAAGCAGAACTTGACAAGATAGAATTTCAAGAGATTGGATCCATAGCTTCTTTTTAAGAGTACTCGAGACACATTTCGAGTATGTTCATTCAAGTGCTAAGGTATGGTATTTGGGATGATGACATGATGTTGATCTAGATACGCAAAATCAAATTCCTACAATACATCGACTCGAATTCCAGAATTCCGTGAACACTGATCCTACAATGGAATCTGTAAGAATAGTCGATTGAAGAATAAGTGCAGACAGCTATAAACGAGAGGTATGCGCTGGTGTGAATGAAACGAAGATTCAGACAGAGGGAGGATTAGGTTGATACGGGGAAAAGCAGTGGATCGGTAGTTTGGTTAAACACAGAGAGCATTGGGACAGCATCAAGAGCAGTGATACAAGCAGCAGATCCGTGATGATGCACATGCTGATGATGAGATTTACTCAGACCCATAGATGGATTGAAGAGCCACTGGCTGATGGTAACAAACGACTGCTGAAATCCAATGTCTTTGCTTATTAGCGACAACAGCATACTGAGCAACCTGAATTCAATAATGAAGGAGAGGTTGACCAGAATGCTGAACAATGTCCATGACAACATGTCCTTGTCTTGCCTAAATCACATCTGATAACCATACAACTGAACTACAAATCAATCCCTGGAATCTGAATTATTCGTCTCATAAAAAGGACGTTGCCCAAATTTCAAAAAGATTTTTTAAAGAATGGAAGAACATGTGTTAATTCTTGAATTCAAATATCAAGTTTTAAAAGGAAGGGCAACATGGTCAATTTTCGAAAGTAAAAAGTATGAAGCAAAGTTAAACCTGGACACAGATGTAATTGAAACATATAAAAACGAATTGGAAGATAACAGTGGCCCCAGTTACTTAAAGGAGGAAAATGAGACTTTGAAAAAGCAGTATAAGTACAAAGAAATGTTATGCTTGTATCAAGGACAACGAGTGCTAAGAACATGTAAAACAACTTTTTGCTTGCAAAAAATGATGATTTAAAGGCTCAACTTCAGGAAAAAGGGTTTTGCAGATTGCTGCTTTAAAAATGAGGTTTAAGGAAATTAAGACAGGAACTAGTGTGATACTAAGTTTGCGCAAACTCGTCATCTATAGGGAAACAGGTTTTCAACCGCGTTGAAACCAATCAGTTGCTCGACAACCGACTACGTTTAAGTCTGAACGACCTAGAATTTCAAAACAACGGTTTGCCTCCCAAGTTGATATGAATAACGATTTGTCAAAATAACATGTCCACTACACATTATTTGCCTAAGGAAAGTGAATCTACTGGTTGCGAAACCTCATCAACATGATAGCACTGGTCATCTAGTATGCTCAATGACTCTGGTTCCTAATCACTACCTAGAGGAGCTAAGAAAAAGAACACGAAAGTAGCGGTAGGAATTCAGAAACTCAGTGTGATGCCCTTCTGCTAGATCACAACGCACAGCAAATACGACTAGCAAACCAAACTTGGATCAATAACCAAAAGTCAAGGATTGAGGCCATGCCTCAAAAGAGTAGTTGCGTCACAGACAAAGACTGTGCCCATAGCAGAACACTCTAGGAATTCTAGAAGTTTTTCTGACTACAAACATTTTGTTTGCTCAACATGTCAGAAATGTGTCTTTAATGCCAATCATGATTCTTGTGTAACAAAATTCCTGAATGAAGTCAACTACGTGCTAAGGTTCCATTATAAGCCAACAAACAAGGATTAAAACCCGTAGATGCAAACAGGTGTTGGCAAGAAAACCAGAAAGGACAGCTCCCCAAAAAGACACGATAGTCTTCAAGCTCAAAAAGACTTCCCGTTGTCCATGAGAATACAATGACTCTAATTTGTCTTAGGTGGAAACCGACGGGTAGAATTTTCAAGACTGTTGGTCTTAGGTGGGTTCCTACTGGAAACATATTCACATATAGCACAACATAGATGTTGAAGAGAACCCCAAAAGGGTTCAAATGGACGATATCACGAGACAGTATGAATGCATCAAACGCTTGATGTTCAGTGCAGGTTATACACTTAACATACATGCAGGTCAGGTACATCTTTAAATCCTACAAAGGAAGGACTCCGAGTTTGGTTGCTGAAAAGACTGATATCTGAGAAACCAGGGCTTCATGGAATTTTCATCTGATGCATAAGCAATGACGTCTGTTCACAACAGTTCAGACCTCGCTCTTCCACGATAAATGACTTCTGATCATAACAGTTCAGAACTCGGAATTCACGACCACAGCAATGAACTGTCAAGTTCAAAGCTGGTTCCAAAAGTTGTTCCTCTAGCAGACAAGACAGCTACACCACGCCAAGGATGGAATTCTATTCCACACATACTAACAATGTGGAGGTAACTGTTAATTTTTTATATAAAAAAGCAAAATACAAAAATATAAAAGTTCAAAAAGAAAATACAAAATCAAAAAATCAGAAAATGTTTCAAAAAAATATTCTTCTCGACATGTCTCTTGGAATCGATAACATTTACGTACCCAGAAATGTTGATTAATATCGACACGGGCGTGTAAATGAAGTAGAACAGGAGTTTAAAAGTTCTTCAAAACATGTCATTTCTAGTTTTCTTGATGGCTTATGTGCATATATAGTTACGTAACCCGGATTCTACTAAAGACAGTTTATCTATAAAAGATAACTTTATTCCTAACAACGTGAAATTCAACGTTTCTCGGTTCTTGATTGTTTTACGTGTGAGTGCTGAGCATTCAAAGGTTAGCTCAAGAGAAAAGGAAAGTGTACGCATAGTGCGCTTTAACTTAGAGTTGGAATAGAGAAGTCTTCTAACATGATGTTTTTAAAATGTTGAACACAATTTTTCAAGATTTCTCACTGGCGATTTCATAATCTTTCAAAATTGGTGTTCAACCTCCTCTTCAAGGGGGAGTTTTTCGAAAAAAAAAAACAAAGTTTAATGAGTTTGGATACATCATTCACGGACCATTCTTATGTATCAAACCACTAATAATCAACGAAGATAATAATGGACAATTCAATAGAATGATCGTTATAGATGAATAAGTGTTCAAACTCAATTTTATATCGATTTTCCACCTTGGTACCATCGTTTTTTGGTGTCAAACATATGGTAATTGAGGGGAGCAAGATGACACTGTTCCAAATAATTCATGCTAAGCTTCAAACGTTTTTCCCCATGCCTTTCAAGACAAATTTTAATACCCCCGTTATTTCAAAATCAAAAGTGACTAAGAATTTAAATAAGGGGAGAAATGTAATAAAATGTGATCTAAAAGACTCAAAGTCTATTCGAAAAAGGTTTTATGGTTATCGATCTTATACCTACAACATATTTTATTTCACGAGATTTGAAGTCATAGGTGGTTAAGGTCTAAGATTTGTTCCTTGATCCAACAGAACCGGAGGGATTACTCCAAGGACACTCCATAGTAGAAATAGCAGTCCTTAGGTAATGATTGAGATGGGAATGTGTTATAGGGAATAATAGCCCGACTAAGATTGAGCTACCAATGGAACAATTCACAACAAGGGGTGGTGTTGTATGACGTTGGTAAGCACTTGAGGTCTGAAGGAATTAAAAGAAATGTGATGGTAACGGTGTCTAAGATCGAAGCCTCCCACATAACTTTTAGCAGAACACAATACGGGTCCAATACCTCCAGTATGCTGGCAGAATTCCGCATGTACACAATGTGATTGCAGCCTGACATTGAAGACGGACATCATGGACCAGTGATGCAAATTGACACACCTTCCAGCCATTCGGGTTTCTCTCAAAGAAACTTGTCTCGCATTTGGCACGGGAGTACACAGATTTATTGACTTTTCATTCCGAGTTAGTTAATATTGAATAGGTGGCCGTTGACTCCAGCCTACCGATTACTAAATCCAAAACGCACTAATCGAACTTAGAGCCAAGGATCATCAAATAAAATCTCATTAGGACACCTTTTATGACAAAACACTTGCTGAACACCAATAAGTCACAAGCTTGTTAAAAGAGTCCTACGCATTAATCTCTTGTGATTCTGCAGAACATTCAGGTGTACTCTTAAAGTATTCACAATGACGAATGGAAATCCTAGTCAGTGTCATCTCCAAAAAGCACTGCAAGTAGGTGACTTCGCGAGATTCTTTATGAATCAAACTTGTGTCAATTGGAAAGAAACGATGGTGCGAGTCATGTGAATCTCAAACTGTGTTCCAGGAAATGCATTAGATGACTCACTCAGAAAATAGTAACTATCTGAATTCACTCTTACGTGTTGTTGCTTTGAGAGAGTGCCGTATGAGATCAAGCAAGCATGGTACATCTAATACTTGTGTTAGAGATCCCATACGCTTTGAGCTGAAACCTGTCAAGGAGGTTCTTTGAATTCTACCTAATCACGGGTACAAATATTTTATACTGCTAAATCGGTCTACGGAAGGAGGTTATCTAACCAAAATTGGCACGAATGACAAAGCCATATGTCACCGTTTATTGCTAACTGTTTATTTCAGGATACATAAGATGGAAGATGGTGAAGCCTTCATTCAGCTGAGTGGAATTCATTACCATCATGTCAAAACTCAAAGACATACTATAAGCTTCAAGATCTAGAAATCATGAAAGCTCAAGATTAAAGATAAAGACTTCCGCGCAAACTCCTGTATATTAAAGATAACTCTCAGAAATCAAGCTTTGGGGGGAGATTGTTAGCACGCTTTCATGATGATGCCACAAACGTAATAATGAGCCTGTTGGTCAAGACACAGTTCGCACCTGGTGGCAAAGATGATCAAGACAAGCACTGAAGATCTAAAGTTCGGACAAAAACGACGAAGTCGAAAGACAATGAAAAAGGCTCAAGATCAAAGATCACAAAAGCATGAAGGAACAAGCCTACAACGTAGACAGAGACAAAGATCACAAGAGCTTAACGACAATGCAATCCATTGATCTCATGCAGGAGTGTCACAATGAAAACTCCTTCGGGGGAGATTGTTAGCCTCAAAATATTGAGTCGAAACAATGGAGTTCGTTAATAATTTAATTAGGGTCTCGGTCACTAAAATAATATACGTGTATTAGGTACAGGAGGCGTATACGGGGCTCTTAAATGTAATCTAACCGGTACGTGTATCGGTGCGATAAAGCCAAAGTAATCCCCGAGCCGACTTAGAATACAAGGCATGAAGGCCTCTTAGTATTAAGTATAAATACCCCCTCATCCAAGTATGGAGAGGGGGTTGGTTACATTTTTTCATTTGAGTGTATGTGTAAACTTTCCACCTCTTTTTTGCTTCTACCCATTCTTCCAATTCTTCTCATCTTATTTTTCTTGTTTCATAATGAAGTGAAAGTGATATTGGGTTCCGACAATATTTCTCTTGACCGTAAGGTAAGAAACTAATATTCTACTAGGAAACATATATATCTCTTTTGACTATATGTCAAGATATGAAATAAGAATACTTCAAGTAAATTGTTTATGTCGTTTTGGACTGTTCAAAATAATGAAGTGCAGTAATTCTCGATTTAAAGAATACTTAAGTAAAATGTTTATGTGCTCTTGGAATGTCCCAAATAATGAAGTAATCTTGTTTAACTTGAAATTACTACTGAAGCTAAGAGTTGGCGTTCAGAATTACTTTAGTTAAACATGTTTATGTTTAATGTAAATTAATAAACATGAAGTCCTTTAAATGTTGAAAGACTTATAACATAAAGTAAGTTATATCTTCTAGCTATGACATGAACAAAAGTCCTTGAATTGTTCAAAGGCAAAATAATGTACAGTTAACATGGATAGAGTTCTTGAACTAGTTAAAGCCGTATACATTATTGCATGCAAATAGGTTTTTAAATACTATATATTCAATTTCGTTTGACGCATTTGATAAGTATGTGACCTAAAGAGTATTAAGTTATTTAAAAGATTGTGATAAAGTCTCACAATAAAATTACTCATAGAACATCACATATTCATGGTATGTCTAGAGTATTGAATCAAATTATTTGATTTTGATAACTTAAATATTTCACCTCCAAAATCTGTCAAGGTTTGAAATTGAGTATGTCTAGTATATACTCAATAAAACTCCAACCTAGAAGGTTAATAAGACACCACCATGATTATGGAATGTGATGACTCCCTTTAAGTCTTAAAAAATTGAAGTTCTGAATTTGTTAAAAGTCTTATGAAGAATGATATTAACAAACTAAACTCAAGAACTGTCAATTGTTATCTTGGTATTTGTACTCTACATTGTCTTAAGTAATTATAGAAGAGTCTTTAATTACAAAAGGCAAATGGGAGCATTTTTTAGATCTGAAAGAGATAAAAATACAAAATACATAACCTTCTAAACGCACTAGTGAATATCATATCGAGGCTTTAAATGTTAAACCTCATAATGATATAATTCTCATTCATAGATCCGCAAGGATACCTCAAATACTTGATTGATAAATGTTATATCAATATTGAGGAATATGAGTCACATGATCGTGGTGAACCTGTTAAAGATGCATTATTGAATTTTAAATTCGGTATTATGGTGTAACCATTAATATGCATTATTGAATTTTGAATTTGATAAAGACTCAAACTATGAATGTTAAGATGTTGTCCATAAGATAATCAATTTTAAAACTTGATTGATCTTTAACTAAACAGTTAGACTGTAAAGTTAGAATGAGTTTTAAAAGAGAAGGAAAACCCAAGTGGTTTGGTTCTTGGTTTCAAACTCATAAGGGCAATGTTGTACACATATTTGATGCATGCATTATGATAGAATTTTAATCATACTCAAGCAATTGATTGTGATTAAATATTCTTTCTCGTGCGCCATTATATTATATAAAGATTGATTGATTGTCTAATAGTGTTCATCATTGATGAAATATGACAAATGAATTTAATAACTCTCCTTGATGATTACTATTGCTGAGGACGGAAGAGTAATCAAGGAGTTTATGAATTATATAATCTTATGTAGTGTCACGAGCGGCAGATTCCAAGAAGGTTATTGCAAGCAATCTAGAGAATAATCTTATAGTTTATTGTTAAATAAGATAACTCTCGAGTATCTAAAAGCTAGTGGGAGTATTATGTTCAGGTTTCCTTTACTGAAACGATTTAGGAAATTAAATGTACAACCTTGAAATAATATGTTTATTGCTATAAACATATGCGGTATATAAGTCTAACACAACATGACATATCATTTAGAAAGTCTAAATGGATTCATATCTTTTGATAAGATAGAACATGAATGAAATCTTAAGTTGGACTAAAGGATTCAATATGTACATCATATTGTGTAGAGAAATAGTTGTATCATGCATGAATGCAAGATGATTTGACAACATTGGTATTTAGTTAAAAGTTATTAGATAATTATAGAATTGAATATTTTAATGGAATATGTTTGGAATTGGAATTCTTCTAAGATTATGAATTTGTCTAGAGTAATAAAATTCTAAGGATATATGTTGCAACAATTTATTGTGCAATAAGAATAAACCAATGAACTTGGAGTTCATGAGGTGCCAAACATTATTAAGAGAATATTCATCGTTTACGGATTTTAAAAGGCATGGGGATGTTTTTGTACACGGGTGCTAAATCTAATTGAGATGACACTCAATACTTGTTATGGTATGATTTTATTTTTGATGATGACCATGTGGACTAATTGTGCTCGACTAAGAGCATAGTTGCATTATACATTAAAGAACATGAATGCTTTACAGTTTTGGAAGCTGTGGAAGATGATTGTGTCAATAGTTGATGTTACATACCTTATGAGATATAGTGTGTCGAGATATTTGAATATATACGAACAAACAATCATCATACATATTCAAGAACTTCACTGATTGGATTTTTGAAATAAGTTTTCTCAAAATTCCTAAAGATCAAATCTAGTTGAAATTACGAAATCTAAGCCTTGTCAGCAAGTACGATCGTCGTATATTGAGGCATGATTCGTCAACTAGAATTTTCATGCATTTGATCTATATAGTATTTGGATAAGGGATGATTTAGACAATTTTATTAATGATAATGATACGAGGTATGTGAGTTAAATCATAAAAATAAATAAATAGATAAAAAGATACGTCAAATTGAAAATAAAAGTGATTTTTTAATTAAGAAGTGACACATGTCACCCTATAATGTGATTTTCTAAAATAAAATGGATGGTCAAGATTGCACCTCCTTATCTTAATTTTTAATGGGACCCACATTATAAATGCTTTATATAATAGTATAGATACACTAATTAATGTTATTTTTAAAACACCCCTAAAATAAAAATTATATATATTGAAGCAAAATGTACAACATTTATACCTCCACGCATATGTTACAAGTATAAACTAATTTAATACATTAATTAATGTTACTTTTAAAACACCCCTAAATGAAAAATATTTGTTATTATACACATTGTACAAGCTAATAAAACATACAAAGCTTAAAACAATTTATATGCTAGCAAGTTAATGATACATATGGTTTTAAAAACTGAACCGGACCAACGGTTTCAACCAGAAATCGGAGTCGCCACCGGTTTGTCTAGCGAATAAAATTCGTCCGAAAATAAAACGGAGATGACCTGTCAAAACCGGTAAAAACATGTGAATCGGTCAAACTGAGATCATTTTTTTATTCTCTGGTTAATCAGTTCCTTTTTGTTTTGTTGGCGTTTAAACTTTGATTACAGGGTACCCGCCGTTGCAACTCGCAAATACCCTGCTAGTACTTTTAAATGAGCTTTGTAAAGTTACTTAGAGCATCTACAATGCATCAAGTCTTAAAGATTTGATGCATTAAATGCATTAAATTAGCATCACATTTAATAAGCAATGCTTGTATATACCAGTCTTTGTAAAAAAATCTTTCCAAAAAATCTTGAATGCAATGACAAAAACCTATCAAAAAGCTTTTTCCAATAATGAAAAGTCTTTGAAAGACTTTTCCTATTGGAGATGCTCTTAGAACTTGTTATGTGTGTTAAAGAAATAAAGATGCTCAATAAGTGAATAGTAGTTATGTTATTAAATTAAGAGTAAAGTTCAAAATAAATTCATGTGGTTTACGAATGATCGTCTCACGTTCGTCGTCAATATTTCGTGCAGATTTCATCATCCGTTAGTAAAATGATGCACCATATATTCCTAAGGACGAAGGGTGCAATTTTTTTCCCGTTAAGTACTAATGTGGGTCTAACAGGAAGGATATTCTTGTCTTTTTGCTTTTACAGATATGTACGATGAACCTTTTCTTTTTTTTAAATAATATTTCTTAAAAAAAAGTTTATTTTTTTATAAAAAAATAATATTTTTTTTTAAATTTACTTTTTTTTAATTTTAAAAAATTTAAATTTTTTTTAAAAAAATTACTTTTTTTTAATTTAAAAATAATAATTTTTTTCATACGTTATTTTTTCGTTTTGGCCGAAGTATGGCCCCATTTTTAACTTGGTACGTTTTAAAACGGAGGGATGAAAAAAATAACGTTGATTGCGCGAAAAAATAGAAAAATAACGTAAGAAAAAAATTAAAATTTTTTTACCAAGTAAAAAAGTATGAAAAAAATTTTCCAAGTAAAATTACGTACGAAAAAAAAATTCCGTAGGAAATTAATTTTTTTTGCTAAGTAAAAAAATAAGGTCATACTTCGCCTCAAACGGAAAAATTCGTACGAAATTTTTTTTCCATAGGAAAGTAAAATTTTTTTACCAAGTAAAAAATGTGGTCATACTTCGGCCCAAACGGAAAAATAATGTATGAAATAAATTACATTTTTTTAAATTAAAAAAATAATAAAACTTTAAAATATATACATATATATAGAGTACATTTAAAAAAAACAAATTAAAAAAAATAAAAAGGCAAAGGTTCATCATACATCGTTGTGGAAGCAAAAAGACAAGAATACCCTTCCTGTTAGATCTACGTAAGTACTTAAAAGGAAAAATATTTTGCACCGTTCGTCCTCAGGGATGTATGGTGCTTGTGCTTCATTCTACTAACGGATGGATGAAATCTGCGTGAAGTATTGACGAGGGACGTGAGACGGTTATTTCGTAAATCACAAAGATGTATTTTGCACGTTACTCTTAAATTAATGTCGTCTACTTTTTAAGCGAAAACTTATTTTTTACTCCCTCCGTCCCATATTAAGTGTCCATAACCTAAAAGCACAAAGTTTTAGGTGTAGTAAATTGCTATCATTATTAGTTAAACAAATGACAATTATACCCCCATTTGATATAAAAAGTCAAAAAGAAAAAAGAACAATTTAATGTCAATTACATGTGGAGTCATATATTAAAAAGGCAAAACTGAAAATTTAATTACCAAGATTCCTTTATTTATTGTCGTGGACATTTAATATGGGACAATTAAAAATACCATTATGGACACTTAATATGGGACGGAGGGAGTAGTTGTTAAATGTTTTTTGGTTCTCAAGTATACTAAAGTATATCTAAAGAGCTTGTGTGATTAGAAGGCGAAGTGAATGTTACTCGCGTTGTTTGTGTATAGTCGTGAGCATTGAGCAAGTCTTGAGAACCAAGCCTAAATCAAGTTGTGTACCCCAACTTAAAGTATCCAGCTACATCCCTATGCTTTTAGATAAAGATACGAACAAAAATGGAATCAAGAGACTAATAGCCTTCTTTATTACACTTAAGGCTGGATGGTATGGTGGTGATAAACCCACTTGACACGTCAGCGCAACATCAGTTTTCTCTCTCCAAATAAAACTCACCTTACAACTCACTTTTCAACCGTAAGGCTGCACGGTATGGTGGTGAGTTTACCACTAACTCACCTAGGTGAGTTCCCAAGTCGCGTGTGTGTGTCATCCCACCCTAAAAGTGACTTTTGCCACCCCAGTTTTGCTAGGTGAGTTTTGAGCACTTTTTGTGTCAATTAGGTTCCTTTCTTTTTAATTAATATATTTTATTTAGTTGTGAGTGTGTGTGGGTATTTAGTGAGGGTATATTTTATAATAATTTGGTATTTTAATGAAATGTGAGTTTTAGTTGTATGGTGAGTTCTTATTACGGTTGAAAGGTGAGTTTTATTTGGAGAGAGAAAGCTGATGTGACGCTGACGTGTCAGGTGACTTTGTCACCACCATACCATCCAGCCTAAGTATATAAAACTTAAAGTTAATACAAAATTCTGAAACTCACTAGGCTAGTTAATGCATACTAATTCAATACCCTTTATACTTGCTTTACCTTAATTATGAAATAAATATTTCCAAAATCAGTTACAATTAAGTAAGGGGTCCCTTTTAAATTGTGCCTTCAAAGTCATGTAACATGACCCACAAACTGTAACGGATAAATTGATAGCTACATTATTTGTGACTTAAATTCAAAGCAACATGAAAAAAAGGCTCCTTCAATCAAATATTCAAATAAAAGAATTTCTGTTATATAAAACAAAATGAAACAATTAATTAAATACACACAACAAATCATACTACTAATACTATCAGAAAATTTCAGCAAAACATACCAATTTTCTCACATTCTTTGCTGTAACATACAAGAAAATATCATCATCAAGAATTAGCAAGAATCTTTATACACAGACTGTATCGTCATCAAAAACCGTCACTATAACCCCGACCTTCTCTTTTATACTTGCCCATTTCCATTTCGTGGGTATCTTGTCCTTCGCTGGATCCAGATGGATACAACCCGTATTCACTTGTGGGTCGGCTATATTCACTGCTAGCATACTCTTGTGTACCTAAAGCCATTTTCCTGAACTTAACCATGTCATCGTTGTACTGTGCTGTGTCATAGTCTGAGCTTCCGCGGGACCCATAGGCTGAGCTGTGTCCTGGTCGGATACCTTCGTTTAGATCAGAGAGTGAGACGTCTCCTTCTAAGGCTCGAACCACTTGACTCATCCTTGGTCTGCGTCGAGCTGAGTGGCGAACGCAGGCTGCAGCACAAGAAACCATTCGGGCCATTTCACTGTGGTTGTATTCTTTGCGTAGACGTGAATCTGCTATGGAGTCGAAATTCCCATCATCCATGGCTCGCGTGAGGAGAGGCCTTGCCTGTAATTTAATTAGATGTTAGCATTGCAAAATGACACTAAATCCGCAAATTAAGCAGCAAAAAGTTTGGAAGCTTTTTAATTATAGATACTCCGTAATACGCTAGAAGCACCCGTCCAGAAAATCTTTAAGCGATAATTATGGTAACAATCAAAATCGGGAACACATAAATTCCCAACAAAGAAATAAAAACTTTCGTAACTAAAACGAATTCTGGATAGGTTGTGGTTCAGATACGACCAGTGAACCAATTCTGTTGAAAAGTTCTTATCGGTTTTCCATTTTCCTAAAAACGCATTCTTGACTAGATTTTTCATATGCGCCTCCCCTCCACCTCCAATATCAAACCAAACCCAAAAAAAAACACAAACACACACAAACCCCCCCCTAACAAAACCCACCCCCCCCCCCCCACCCCCCCCCCCCATTTTTCTAAAAATGCATTCTTGACTAGATTTTTCATATGCGCGCGCCAAATACACAGACTCCCAACAATAATTTCAAAACATTTTTAACTAAAAATATCTTTACAAACAAGTAAACTTACCCAATCCACTAAACTATCATCCATAAACGTTTGAGCTGAATCCACGGGTCTGCGTCCGGTGATCAATTCTAAGAGCATGACTCCAAAGGAGAAAACGTCTGATTTATCTGTGAGCTTTCCTGAAGCAGCATACTCTGGAGCTAAGTACCTATACATGTTGATTTTATGTTAAAAATTATTTTTAAAAACATCTATTATAGAGCATTAAATAGATATGAACTCGAGACAAATATAAAAGAAATTTTACCCAAAAGTTCCCATCACTCGGGTTGAGACATGAGTGGCAACATCGGAAGTAATCTTGGCAAGCCCAAAATCTGCAACCTGTGAATTTAAGTGTATCGCGAAATATAAGGTTTAATATTACAAAACACATCTCAAATATTATTAAGAGCTGACGATCATAAAAAGGTACCTTTGCTTCGAAGTTGAAATCAAGAAGGATATTAGCAGCTTTAATATCCCGATGGATGATCTTAGGATGACCTGCAAAAAAGAAAAGACGTTAATGACTGCTAAATCATTGTGAATGTATGAGACTTTCTTCAATTTTTGCATTTGAAGAATAAAACGAGCTTACAATCCTCGTGGAGATAAGCTAGCCCTTTCGCAGCTCCAAGTGCAATTCTCAATCGTGTGGGAAACTCCATAAGAGGGCGATTCTTTCCTGAAATTATTTATTCATTAAAGCGTTAAGCATCTATCAAAAAATGGTTATAAGTTTAAGGACAATGTATCCAAAATTAAATGAATTAAGCGTTTCATATGTCTCTCTTATAGTTTATTTAAGTGTTAACTATGACTAAAAAACCAATAGAACTACAGAATTCATCTACATCATTGAATGAAACTCGATCTATGAGGTTAAACTACGTTCTTAGTAATAATCTATAACTCTAAACAATTCTGAACAAAGTTTTTGTCGTGCAACAGGATATCAGTAAACTACTACACCATTATGGTAAAAATCTAATGTGCGAGATCAGTTTTAGGCATTGCTAATCGATTAAAGATTAGTTAAAGTACATTCTGTTACAAATGGAAAGTGAAAACTTACCATGCAAGTGGAACTCCATTGTGTTATTCGGAACAAACTCATAAACCAGCAATCGTTGAGCTCCAGTCATGCAGTACCCGACCAACGAAACAAGATGTTTATGATGAACACGGCTGATAATCTCAATTTCCGCCTGAAACTCGCGTTCACCTTGTCCACTCCCCGTTTTCAACTTTTTGACCGCCACTTCTTTCCCATTTGGAAGCACTCCTCTATGCACAAATCCAAACCCGCCTTGTCCAAGAAGATTAGCCTCCGAAAATCCATCAGTCGCCATTGCTAACTCTTCATACGTGAACGTGCTTTTAGAGAATCCTAACGACAGCCCAGGTGAAGGCGGTGGAAGTGGAGTTGATCCACCTGAATAATTCGACCCAGAACCACCACTACTGCTTATGAACGCCGGTGGTGGTGGTGGTGGAGGATGAGCGGGAGCAGCATGGACAGGTAAATGTTGTGGTCGTGCCGACGTTGCTGGAGGTGGAGTAGGTTTCGACGGTGGCATTGATACAAGGTGATCAGAAGGTGGCTGTGTATTTTGTTGCCATTGTTGCGGTGCACCACCATAAGGATCAACTGTACATATTCCCAATATAAAAGTTACAATAATCCAAGGAATACAATCAGCTTATTATAAGCAATACGAAACACTCTGGAACCACTAATCGGAATTCTCAAAAAGCAACAAAGATCAAACATTTTTGGTAAGCAATAAAAAACACCCCCTAGATTTAGCATTAGTCTTTAAGACTGCTTATATGAAAACCTGCTTAGCTTCAAACAAGTTACTCAAAACAGCTTATTACACACGCAATTAAATAGATATAACCACATAAACCAATCCCAAATACCCTCAAAACTCATTATCCATTATATCTCTACTAGATAAGCCGATACAACAATTCTAACAAAAAAATCACAAACACCCTCAAAACTGATTATCCATTGTATCAACACTAACATATATAACCGTTTAAACAAGCAAGCCAAACACCCTCGTAATCTTATTTTTAAAATAAAGTTATGATGAGGGTACTAATCAAGATCTACGAACTGCTTATTATACATTTAAACCTGCTTAGATTCCAACATATTATACAAAACAGCTTATTTTACATGCAAATAATTGAATACAAACACAAAAACCAATCGCAAACACCCTCAAAACCACTTAACCATTGTACCACCACTAAAAACAGTTTTTACATGCAATTCAAAAACCACGCCTACACCGTTACGATAAGAACACAAAACTTTTAGCCAATCCAAAACATCTAATTTCACATGCACAAAACTGAATATAATTACATAAACCAATCCCAAACACCCTCAAAACCACTAACAACTAATAATCAAGAACTGAATATGATTACATAAACCAATCCCAAACACCCTCAAAACCACTAACAACTAATAATCAAGATCTAAGAACAAATAAATTTTATAAAATTATGATAAAATTATATTTAAAAAGTAGTATTAACCTTTGGGTGGAGGAACATAATAACCAGCAGGAGTTTCATTTCTTCTTCTTTTCTTCTTACAACCAAGAAACAAGATACTAAAAACCACAAGAATCAAAACTCCACCAACAGCAATCCCAACAACCACCCCTGTTGATATCCCAGATGATGATGATGAACTCTCCGGTGATGATGATGATGGTGTCACCGGTGGACTACCACCGGAACCACCACCACTTCTTGCAGGAGACGGTGGAGATCTTGCCGGGGGTGCAGGAGGACTGTTTCTTGATGTGGGTGGTGCTGGAGGTGAAGGAGGGGTGGTTGTTGAGGGTGGTGGAGCCGGTGGTGATATCGCCGGAGGTGCATTTTCCGGTGCAGGTGGTGGTGGAGAAGTGTCTGCTGGTGCTGGTGGTGGAGTGATGGTTGGCGGTGGTGCTTGTGCTGGTGGTGGTGAGGTGGGTGGTGACGGTGGTGGTGCGGCAGGTGTCACCGGAGCTGCCGGTGCCGGTGACGGCGGTGATGACATAATCAAGATTTATCAAATCTTTACAAAATTTGATTTTTATGACACCCTTTTGGATTTTATATAAACCTTTTTGATATTTTTTATACAAAAACACACACTAATGTGTGTAACAAGATTTATAAAAAAAACTAATCAAGATTTGTAAATTTTTGGTTTTTAGGATACCCATTTGGATATTAAGTAAACCCCTTTTGATGTTTTTTGAAATTGTGAGGTTAAACACACACTAATAAGAGGTAATGTGTTTGAAAAAGTGGCCGGAAGTGGAATATTCCGGTGGAATTATGGGAGAGTGAAGTAGAGGGGTAAAAAGTGTAAATATTAAGTGGGAATTTTGTAATGAGAAAAAGTGGATTTGGTTTGATAAGCACATGGGGGAGTGGTTTGAATGCAAACCCAGGTTGTACAAAGATAGATGGTATGGCCCACATAAGGTTTTCTGCTTTTTCTAATTTTTTAAAAGTTTTTTAAGGGCCGTTTGGTTTTTGGGTTTTAGATTTGGATTTGAGATTAATGGTGAAAGTTGTTGTTTGTTTTGTAGGTTTGGCATTTAAATAATGAAGAGAGCCCACTAAAAGTAAAGGTAGAGAGATATAGTAGGTTTTCTCTCTCACACACAAACATTTTACTATGTCACTCTTTCTCTCTCACACATATATACCTTTATTTATTTTTAAATAATATTTTTTAACTCAATTTTATTATTAAATTCATAAAACAAATATAATTTATTACTTTTAAATCTACACCAAATCTAAATTTTAAACCAAATCCAAATCATATTCCAAACTCACTTATAAACCAAATGGACCCTAAGAGTTTTCTAATAACAGTTTTAACCGTTTGTGGTTAAACCTTGAATGGTTGATCGTCCAGACGATCGAGTTTTTCAGATTTTGGTTAAGACGCGTCAAAGATGGGTGACCATAGTAAGCGAAGGTGTGTGTTATTTAGCCAGCAAAGACGAAGAGACGTACTATTTTCTCTTATTACCGATAGTCTAAAGCTATTTGTATCAAAACCTCAAAATTAAATAAGTTCAAGAAAAATAAATTTGACCAGGGCAACCGTAAATGCCAAGTAACTACATAGTATTATTGAAAATCAGCTAAGGGGATTCACTATGATAGACTTTTTAAAAGGTTTATAAAATTGTCACGTTGCCGTAAATGCCAAGTAACCACATAGTATTATTGAAAATCAGCTAAGGGCATTCACTATGGTGGACTTTTTAAAAGGTTTATAAAATTGTCACATCTTATAATATCATTATTTTTAAAAACTTTTCACATCATGAACCTATTTTTACTATGAATAAAGCTTTTGAGGTTTATAAGGCTAGATGGAGTGGTTCACCTCAACTCACCTGACACGTCAGCGTCACATCAGTTTTCTCTCTCCAACTTTATAACTCGCCTTACAACCTTAATAACAACTCACCTTACATACCAAACTCACCTTACTCACCATTTTTTTAGTTAATTACTTTCATTCATAAACTAAAAACGTAAATATTAACGTAAACGTAAACGTACGAAATTAATAAAAACGTAAACTAAATTAAAAACTTGAACGATACATAGATAAATAAAAACGATACAATACATAGATAAATAAAAAACTTAAACGTAAACTAATACTGCAAATTATACATCGCCTTGATCTTTGCTCTTATTTACTCCATTGCGTTTCGCTGGTCCCCGGTCAAGTGATCGTATGGCTGGAGATAGAACCTCATGTCTTGTTGTTCAATCTCTCGTTCACGATATTCCACCTCCCTCCTTTTGATCTCTAAAAACGTTAAACGTTCTTCTTTCTCAGTCATCTCGGTTACCATCAACCTAGCCAATGCATCATCATTTATAGTTGACGATCCCGACGTTTTTGACCCTTTATTTTTCCCAGCACCTCTCGCTTTATCCCTGCCTTTCGGTCGTCGAATTTCCTGCACCTCATCTTCATCGTTGTCGCCAACATTAGTGATCAGATTAATACTAGCTTTCCCAGACTCTATGTTGAACGAACTAGAACCAGATGACTTATGTCTCTTGCTATCCTCAGACTCTGTGGCAAATTTTGGAATTGCTATTTCTTGTCATTTCGGACGATCTTTTAAAATCTCTCAACAATGACGAAGTTTAAAGGGAATTTCGGTTTCAATTTCATAGTGAATCATTGCCATTTGAATGTAATCTTCGTCTCCGGCTCCACTCTCCTGCGCCATACGCATGACGTTATTGTAAATTCCACAAAACCGAATCACGGACCGGCGCACCGTCTTCTATTTTTCGCACACCATATCGTACGTTCGACGACCGTAATGTTTTGTGTCACACCCCGTAAATTCCCGGTTAGTATTCCGACCCATTCCGGTCATCAACTTTAAATTTTATTCGTTACGTTTAAATCTGACAGTTTACCGGGGACTAAACTGCGTAAAAACTGAGAAACGTCGTCGGA
>BQNB010080828.1:0-29811 GCA_026074375.1 Tanacetum coccineum
ACTTGAAAGGATTCAAGCAAGTAGAACTAAGCTAAACTATGATCAAAACCTAACTATTCCCCAGCAACGGCGCCAAAAACTTGTTGCGGTTGTCGTAAGGGACTTCTACAAGAAGTTTTACAACTCCCCAGGCAATGTACCTAATCGTTGTAGTGACTCGGGGGTTGTTATCGTTCTCTAGGGGAATAGGTTAGGAAGGCTTGATCACGGTCTAACAGAATTCTAAGGGTTGAGAGAAGATTATTTTTGTGTTTTTATCATATATTTGAGAGGCTGGTTAGGTTTTAGCTATTAAACAAAATAATAAACTAAGCTACTGGTGATAATAATATAATAAAAGATTATGTTTATTTAATCATGTATTACTCCCTAGATTGCTTCTCCTAGTGTTGTTGCCTTGTCACACTTATGATGATCTGTGTAATTATTTCCTAAGTCATGAACGAATAACACGAACCCGCCGTTTACTTAGTATATATAGGAAAAAAGATGTGACGGCGTCGCGTTTTAGTCGTGACGCCGTCATGAAAGAGAATATTCTAGATATTGGGCTGGGTCGTGATCTCTGACGCCGTCTTGGAATCTGTGACGCCGTCGTAGGATGCGTTGTGACGGCGTCACGTAGAAACTGTGACGCCGTCTCTAGCTGCTGAGAACATAATCTTGATAAATGTTAGTGTAGGTCCGTAGTCTTGTCCGTTTCTGCTCCAAATGAGCCCAAGTCACGTGTAATTCTTCCAAATGCCCTTCAAATGAGAAATACCTAAAAAGGAACGATTAAGTACCTATTTTGGGCATAAACAAACAATTTAGGGGTTAAACGACCCCGGAAAAGTGTATAAAATGACACCTCATCAAGACACCAAGGCTATTTTTTCATGGCTTATTGGTTTGCTTATTTGGATGCTAGAAATATTTATTTGCGTATTTTATAGCTCGTAGTTTGATTTCAGACTTGGTATATTTTCAAAAGTGTTTTTTGGGGCTTATATAGGCCACGACCCAAAACTTAGGCCCAATAAGCTTCGGCTTATTTTTGGGGCTTTTAGTTCGGCTTATTTTCTATTTATTCGTAGCGCTTATTTAAGTCGATATATTGGGTTATTAATATTATCGGACTTTTTGCTATTCGGGTATTGCGCTAAATATGGACTAAAAACTAAAATGGGTGATTTTGGGCTAATATGGGGCCTTATGGCCCCAATCAGTGCAAAACTAGTGATTTTAAGCGTTTTAAACAGATTTTGATCAAATTGGACTCGTAGTTACTTCAAGAGTTAAGATAGTCATCGGAAAGCGTGTTTTGATAAAACGTCACTTAAATGTAGATTTTTGGCACTTTGTCGAAAATTGGTAGATTTGAGAAAATTGTTTAAAAATAAGGTTTGAAACCTTGGAAAACGTTTTATAAATGAACGGGTCATGCCGAAATTTTATAAAAATACTATACTTATAAAATATTTTATTAAAACTTATTTTTCTCAAAATCCGACAAAAGACGAAATAATAAAATATTATTATTTTAATAAACTGATTAAAAGACGAAAAATATATTTTATAATTTTATAAAATATAAAACTCTTGCTATTCCTTTTGTGTATTTAAATCTTGTAAACACTTATGCTTTAAACGCTAAAATTTAGGTGACATGGGGTTTACCGGGAAAACGGTCGTAACATATTCAAATAATGGTTTATCGTATATTCATTTACTTCCAAATTTCTACTTCTTATTTATTTTTATTTGAATATATCTAGTCAATATGAGTACATAATATCTAGTATACTTATATAACTATTTCGAGTACATATATTCTTTAAATCTTATTTATCGATCATCACACAACCACTAATACTAAAAACAATTGTACAACACATGTTTTAAGACTCTTATGTCACACCCCGTAAATTTCAAGTCATTATTTCAAACTTTTCCGATCATTATTTTTGACTTTTATACATTACGTGTGAATCTGACAATTTTTTAGGAAGTTGTCCCGCGTAAAACTAAAAATCATCGTCGGATGCGTTCCAGCTTCGGACTTGGATTAGTCTACGTGTTATATGCATTATTTTATCATTTTAAAGTGTTACGTAGGTCACGTTCACTTTCGTTTATGATTTATACGTTTTCCACGTACGTCGTACGGTTTTAGCATTTTAGGTCAAACGTAGACCCGAAAACCCGTCACCTTTTCATATAAACCCTAGTTATCGTACGTCGCGTGTTTATAAGTCAAAATTTTCGTTCACTCCCCCCTCTTGATCAAATTGGACTCATAAGCTCAAAATAAAACCTTGAAGCATCGTTTACCTTTATTTTGAATTTCAAAAGAAAACACCATCACATGCAAGATAAGGACATATTTGTATTCATCTTTCATGCATGATCATGTGACTCTTACACCTCCTTGTCTTCATGCAACATGAAGGACCACTAAACCACTATCAAATATTAAAGTGTAACTATCCAAGTGACTATGTTTATTTGGTTCTCCCTCTTATGCCTTATGTCCAACCAAACCACAAGGACCATAGGAACCATGGTTCCATCTTTTCTACTTAACCATGGTTCACACAATATCTTACACCCTAAAACTCTAAGTCATCCTATAAATACCCAAGGATAGATGAGATAGGGTTTCACTTGCCTCTTTACATCAAAATTTCATTTTCTTTCTCTCATTTCTTTCCTTTTGGCCACAGCAACAAACAACAACAACAAGGGTTCCATATCTTTGATTTCTAGCAAGATATAACTATTCCAAAATCATTTTCATTCATATCTAAGGTGTTTCCAAGAAGGGTTTCATTGATTTCAAGGGTTATAGCAAAGATTAAAAGTTAGGGTTTTGGTTATTTTCATTTGAGTTTCAAGATCCTTCACTTCTTTTTCAAGTTCTTGTTATATCTAGCTTGCTCTTCATCTTGTAAGCAAATCTTGAACCTATCTTTTCCATCTTTTATATTCTCATATTCTTAATCAAGTTTTATATATATACATCATTTAGTTTTGTGTTAGTTTTCAAAAGAAACTAGTGGGTTTATAAACTAATGAAGTTTTTGTGGGTTCTTGATATTAATACTTTGATTATGGAAAGGATGAGTGAACTAGTGGGTTGCAACAAAGATGATGATGGGATTAGGATAGATTAAGAGTAGATTTTGTTGGTTGGATTAGTAGTGAACGTGATTAGGTTAGTATAGGCATTATTTTGAAGTTTGGATGGATTTTTGGAAGCGTTTGCGAAAAATATTATTGCTGATCCGATTTTGTTTTGAGGTTTTGGGCGACTTAAAATGTTTTCATTAGTTAAGAAAGTAGTTTTTGGAGAGCTTATTTCGAATAGATAGATCTTCATATATCGAACACTAAAAACGGATTTAAAACGGTCAAGTTATGGCGAAATGAATTTTTGAAACGCTTTTCGGAAAAACAATTATTTATGTTGCTGATTGGAAATATAAAATGGGTTTTTGAACACTTTTGAGTTGATTTGAGCTTTTAAAACATTGGCAAAACGTATGTAGATACTAGTATATTAAGTGGAAACTTTAGAAACATCACAAATGTATTATCGGGATTTCTAAAAACGGGAAAACTTTTAAAAATAGTAACTTTTGGTATTTATTAGCAAGATGGACTTGGAAGTTTGGCGTTTAGGTTTAGGTAGTGCGTTTTAGGATCAAGGACTTATCGAATATTAGGGGACGGTATTAACGACTCGAAACTTAGAACATTCCTAAAATAGTAACTTTTCAAAAATAGAAACTTTTCATAAAACATGGATGATGTGTCGTTGTGTGGTGTATATTTTTATGATTCAAGTTTTAAATTTATATTTTGCCGACTTAACCAAAACAACACTTTAACGGGCAGTATACCCGGTCGGTGGTAGATTCGTGGTAAGTAGGGTGTCGAACACTTGAAGCGAGGTTAAATCTCTTAATTTATTTATATTTTGGTTATCTAATCTAAGTTAATTCTAATCTAAGTTAAACCTATGCTAATCCTATGTTAGTTCTATTCCTAATTTTAACAGGTAAAAGGGGGGTTTCAGCCTAAGAGACTGGCACGGTTTTGTTTGGTGACTACAATCAATTCAAGACACTTTAACCCACACAAGCAAATTAACAGAAGATAAAAGAGCGATCGAGCCTTATGATAGAAAATTGTATTAGCCATCATTAATCCGATTAGAAGTTGGTTTGTTTATTCAGTGCAATGATTACTTATCTCGAAGAGGCATATCATTCTTAGACTTAGGCGGGACTTCATCCTAAGACCTAGACACATTAATTCTGTCACAATTAAAGCATCCGCATAAAACATCCTTATTACCTGATTATAATATATATTAGGGATTAAAGCAATGGTGATCTTGTTAAACCCTAGCTCATAGAGACTTTACCCACTTACTGCTTAATGGCAATTTATACTCTAGTAGCCTACTTGTCCAACTATCCAATGGAATTAGAACATTATTTGTTGAATTATCTAGATTCACCTACTAGTCAACATGTTCAATGAACCAAAGGCAGGCAATTTCCGTTACCTAGTAAGCCAAAATCGTATCTAATACAATATTTAGAAGAACAATATTAGTATCCTATATTCTAGATTTATAAATTACTATATGATAGCTATCCCAGCATCGAGGAATATCTTGGTCCTTATCACTCATAACCTTTGAATGAATAGCTCGTATACAAAAGCACTCAACACGTACATGTTATAAACCAATCAATAAAAACTCACGATAAATTAAGCCAATCGAGATATAAACTAAACCAAACATTTAGATCTTATTAATAATGGACATACCCAAAGGTATTAGCCTTCAAACATCATAATAAATACAAGAGAAATTGTTTTAGCCAAGGTAATCTAACCGAGATAACTAAACGAAAACAAAATACAAGAAATTTACACGTTGTCTTCAAGGATTGGAAGACGTTGCAAGACCACTCTTCTGCTCATATATTCCTCCTTAAAACAAATCAACTTTTGTGGTTTTAAGTTATCGAGAATATATTAACACTCTTCAAATAAGTTTTTTAGTTATTTATTTATAGGAATTAGATTGTATTTCGAGCGGCGTATCCAATGGGTTGGATACGGCGTATTGAGGTTTCTTGGAGTAGGGACCACGTTTGATATCTTCCAGAATATTTTATTGCCATATAGCTTGAATACGGCGTATTGAATTTCCTAGATACGGTGTATTAGACTTGTTTCCTTTATGGTCTTTGGTGAGTGCAGGCACGGATACGCCATATCTTCCTTGATGGATACGGCGTATTGGTATCTCAGAAAATAGTAATCTTCAAAATATCTCCGTTTAAGCTCCAGAATGCACGCCTTTTGCTAATATTCACCAAGTACTCCATAATCACTGCAATTCTCAAATATAAACAATTAAGTAACAATTCTTTGCAATAATTATACAAAATGGGATAATTACATGGGATAAATGATGCTATAAAATAGACGTTATTTGATGCCATCAAATATCCCCCTACTTGAATCCTACTTGTCCTGAAGTAGCCTTTAGAAGTTTATAAAAATGTATCACTAAGGATGTTTCCCATTAAAGCATTTATTTGATCTATTACAAGTACACAACCAAACACCTCACGAAATAAGAAGATGAAAACACTCAAATCACTCAATTAATCTATGTGGTAACATGTAACTAATTCGCTTAACTGCTCAGTCGTGACAAGTATTCTATCATAAGCTTGGCAAGGATACGCATCTCCATCGCTAAAGCTAAGGAGTAACAAGTTATAAAGGTAAATATGCGTTTATATGATAAGGCTTAGGGTTGATTACTCTAACTAATCTCTATCGATACCAATATTCCAGGAGGGCGACAAAGACCACACATACACACCTGTAACGATGGGATAGACACATGTGACTGCTCACTCCCACCTCGAATAAGCTAAAGAGTAGGAATAGTAGAGTAATATAGGGTATGGATCTTCTAACTTTCACCAATAGTAATAAACCAACAAGGCAGCTGAGACATGCATACATGGCCGTAACGACAGAATAGACATGCACGCTCGATCACATCCTCATTCGCGTAAAACCATGGTTAATGATTAGGAAAGAGAAATAAATTATTGTTAAATAAAAATTACGAAACAAATAGATTAAGTCTAAAATACAAGTTGCTAGACACCTTTTCCCGACCGTTACCATGATAAAGACACAACTATTTACAACGTCTTGATCATAGATCAAAAACAACAACCTAAGTTGCCGTTCCCGTAATGGTCAACTTCCTAATCATCCCATACTTTACATACTTTACAAAGCAAGTGGTGATATCTTCCACTTTATACAATACTTCCTTCGTGTAATTCTTTCGGTAGTTGCGAAACGATTATCTTCAAACTTTCCTTCTCTTTTTTTTTGTGATTTTTCTAATTTTTTGGATTTTTTTGCTAACACTATACTACGAAACTCGGTGTAGTTTCACCATCTTCACGATCATAATAATTCCGGATAATTCCTTTGATAATTCTTCATTCTTCGGACGTACCATTAATTGCGATGGTAGTAAAAATACATGAGTTTTGACTATAATATACATTCCCATTTGCGATGTGCAAATTCTTCCAACCGTACCAAAGATAGAAAATTTTGACACAAGACTCGGGAAATATAAACTTTACACTTTAAGCAACTAGCAACTGTAAAATAAACTTAATCTAACAAGGTAGGCTAAGGTGTAAAGGTGTAACGAAACAAATAATTGGTGTAGTTCCTAAAGGATTGGCTCTACAAGTTGTTTTAGGGGTATCTTACTCTTAAAGTGAGAGTAAACAAAGGGTTTATACGGGGGTTAACTAACCAGTGTAGTTAGTTAATAAGCAACATGTAAAGGCGATTTGGGTGTAATCCTAAAATTTACCAATTTAAACAAGTTACTCCATCCTTATCACTGCGGTCTCGAATAGATATAGCAAGCCAAGTTCTAAAGTCTACTACATCACCGACACACTCATATTTTGTGGAATTTGGGTAAAAATTTGGAAACAGATAAGGTTAAATCCTCACAATATATAACAAGGGTTATTGTGTGCGGGTTATTTATCAAGTAATTTCATAAAAGTATGCTTGAATTTTTTTTAAAATTTGAGCAACACATTTAAGCATTTTAGTGTGAAAATTAGGACAAGTAAACATTCTAATTCCTTCCCCCCACTTGAATTATACAACGTCCTCGTTGTATAGATAAAACATTAAATACACGAATTAAAAAGAAATTAGAATGAGAAACTCCCCTGATATTTGCTCGGTAAATTCTCCAAGTTGAGTTTAATTGAGCAAGATTGTGTTGAATAGCCGCATTGAAGTTTCAAGACTCCAACACTTTAAGATCTCCAGATTTGTAAATTCTCCACCAATATTCGTCGATATTTCTTTCACGAGGTACTGTATACAATAAGGAAAAACATGTACATTCTATCATGGAACCTAGGTTAATTAAACTAACTCAACAAAACTGTACAGGAATCGATACGCCATATCCATAAACTGGAATACACCGTATTGAAAAGCCTGTAAAAAGTATCTAAATACGGGTCAGTTTGTTGAATACGCCGTATCATGTGCATGAATACGCCATATTGACAGAACTAGCAATAATGTTTTTTTAAAGTTAAGTAAATACTGATAACGTCCAGACATTCAATACTCCGTACATGGTAGGAAGTGGATACGCCCGTAAAGATGTCTGGGAAAGACATACTTGATAAAATACAGAACAAAATAGAAAAAAAAACAAAAAAAAAAAAAACGAAAAAGTACAGAAACGAAACCGAAAAAACAATGTAACCCCTACCCAACCATCCAGCCCCCCGACCCACCCCCCCCCCCCCCCATCCCTCCCCCAACCCCATTCCCCACGCACCCCCCCCCACCACCCCCACCCCCCCCCCCTCACAAAAACCACCTCACACCCCTTACTCCAAGTCCCACCCTCACCGACACCCCCCCACCCCCCTATCTCCCCCCCCCCTCCCCCCCTTCCCCCCACCCTCCCGCCCCTGTCCACCCCACCCACCTTAACCTCACCCCCCACCACACCGCCCCCTCTCTCTCAGAATCTACCCCCCCCCCACCCCCCCCCTTACCCCACACCCCATCTCCACCCCAACCCCCCCCACCCCCCCCCCTCCTCTCACCTCTAAACCTGCCCCCCCGTACACCCCCGCCCTCCCCCCCCATCACCCCCCCACCTCCCCACCCCCTCCCATCCGCACCCCCCACACCCTACTCCCCCCCCCCCCCTCACCCCACCCCTCCCTCCCCATCCATGTGCCCCCATATACCCCACCCGCCCCAATCTCCCCCCACCCCCCATACCCCCCAACCCCCCACACTTATCCCCCCCGCACGCCATCCCACCCCTACCGATCCGCCCGCTCCAGTCTCCCCCCCCCCCACCCCCCCCATCCACCACACCTTATGCCACCCAACTCCCCTCACCCACCCCCTCCCCACACCCCCACCACCACCCGCCCCACCTCCACCCACCCCCCCCCCCCTACCCCCACTCCACCCCCCTAAGAGCCCCCCGCTCACACCAACCCCCCCCTCATCACCAACACCAATGCCAACCCCCCCCACCCAACGCCTATCCTCCCACTCCCAACCCTAGCGCCCCCCACTCACCCCCACAGGAATACTACAAGGTCCGCCCAAATTAACCATCGCCGTCTTAGTAAAGCCTAAATCAGCAACACCAACAAACCAACACCAGCACTCACATTGCCCTCAAGTGCTGCCAATACTTCCTACTTCAGCCTCATGAAAGTAATCGATGGTCCTAAGTACACAACACCTTTGTAGAACCCCTTAAGCATTAGATAAGCATGCGAGATTCCATCACCAACTTCTTAACTAACCTTCAGTAAAGTAGGGATCTTGTTGCATTGCTCATTAGTGTGGTGTTTAAACCATGGATGTATCGCACTATTTTTGAAGTAACTTCATCCAATAACCCATTGTAAATGATCAATCATCCCTCAAACCGACTTGTTTTAATCCTAACCTCTCTTAAAAAATAAGGTTCGCCAAAATAACTTCGCCCATATACTTCTCACGATTAAGCAACTATATTTTCTAAACTGCAAATCCTTAGGATAAGAAAAAATGGTCAACAAAATAGAAGGTATGTTCATTAACGCCTACATCATATTCCCATTGTACAACAACTTTATCTTTCATTAAAGAAGTTATGAAACTTTTTGGAACATCATATTGACAAACCATAATGGGAAGAAGTTAGCGTGTGTAAATTCCAAATCCTAATCATGGCAAGAAAACTTTAAGATTATGAGCACAATCTATATGGATCTTCTACAAGTCGCAATAACTATGGTAAATCATCAATACTAATATCAAGTTCCATCAACCCTAGTTCTAAAATATCCTCAATAACCGTCACCTACTTAATTAATGTGGGCATCAAATCACTCCTTGATTTCTCCTAAGCTCAAATGGTTATTTAGATCATTTAATTTCGATGTAAGTCCTTAAGAAAAGGGTCTAGATGATCTATATTAACACCAAAGTCTCTTATCTCCCTTAACCAAGCTTCTAAATCAAGTTCCATTCTTTCTCTCAAACTTAGCATGTAGACCCTCTTAATTAAACTACTAGCAGGTTTAACACTTGTGAAAACAATCCTTTCTTCCCCGACCCTTAAAGTAATCTTTCTTTTGTAAACATCAATCTTAGCACGGGCGGTAGACAAAAATGGTCTTCTGAGGATCAAGGGCACTTTGATATCCTCGGGCATATCTAGAATTATAAAGTCTACTAGGAAAACAAATTTACCAATTCCTACTAGTACATTTTCAGCTATTCATTTTGGATATTTCAATGTCCTATCTGCTAATTCAACTGTCAACTTAGTGTGAGCTAATTCGCCTAATCCTAAGTTAAGATAGGTCGAGAGAGGCATAACACTAATGCTAGCTCCTAAGTCAACAAGGGCATTATCAAAGCATACATTATTAATATAGCAAGGTAAAGTGAAGCTTCAGAGTAAGCTTCTGAGAATTATGGTCCATATGAACCCTTTTTTTCTTCACAGTAGTAACCATTCAAACGACTTGGAAATGGAATCGTCATTTGTCTTGTCTCGTACATTAGTGTATGGTTCTGTCCAATGGATACGGCGTATTGGGAAGATCTAATACGGCGTATTGGGCTTGAATCAGCATCAATAGTAATTGAAATCGAATTTACTTGATCTCTCGGGTTCGCTTCAGTAGAGCTAGGTAGACTTACAAATCCTGCATTCATGTATTACCCATTGCTCATAGTTGCCCGATTTGGATTTCCAAAGTTTTAATCGACGCTTCTTGGTTTTGAATGACAACATCCATCAAAGCACAAATTTCTTTAATCAAATTTGAGTTTTCTTCATGTCTCTTTGCTTATTCACTCATAAATTTGCTTAGGATATCTTCCATAGATTGCCTTCGTTCTTGGTACGAAGGATTTGCGTTGTTCCTTTGATAGAATCCCGGAGCTGCTGCTCTATATCCCCCTCCTTGAAAAGGTCTACCAAATTGCGTGTAGTAAGCTTCTTCTAGGGTTTTTCTGTTCTTCTTTGAGTGGGCAATCTTTGGTGTAATGAGGTCCTTTGCATTGTTTGCATCCAACTTGAGCAACATAAACTTTTTCATTCACTTTCTTGATCTCTCTCCCAAGATTATTGAGTTGTGCTTGTATAGATGCCAATCCATCAAAAGTTTCAGTACTTCTTGACCTAGTTGTTCCATTATGCCATTTTTGAGAGTAATTACAGGCCCATTTCTTGAATGGCTACCTTTGCATCAGCATCAGTCTTAGATGGTATTGCACCTCTTGAATCAAGAATCTGTCAAGTAGGAATTCCCAATCCATTATAGAACAAGATTACCTCCTGCATCTCTGTTAAATAGTGTTGAGGACACTTCATCAAGAGTTCTTTAAATCGCTCCCATGCTTGATAAAGGTTTTCATCAGGTTCTTGCTGAAAGTTGTTGATTTCCTCCATTTTCTTTGCAGTTCGAGCATGTGGACAATATTTGTTTGGAATGTGGAATAGATCGACGATCTCAAGAACTTTTTCAATGTGTTCGTTCGCATCTTCATGATCCGAACCACTGAAGGTGTTAGTACGTAGTTCCTTGAAAATGGTCCCTTTGAATTCAAAGTTATCATGCCATGAAATTTTGGCGCAATGTAGGGCATTTTTGGTTACTGTTCTAAAGACCCGAGTTCGAGTCTCTTTGTTGTCATATATTAATTAATTTACCGGGGTAACCCTTTACCCAAAAAACCCCCGATCCATAGTTAGCTCAGGTCTTGCTCATGTACTGTTCCATAGTTTCCGCGATTGTTTTCGCAACTTCTTCCTCCGAGTGTTCTTGGTCAGAAAGTAAATTGAAATTAGGCGATCTCAATTCGTCAAGACTTAGTGTCTTGAAGTGTCTCCTAGATGATTGAAATTCTCGTTTAGGTTCTTTGTAAGGTGTGAATAGTTCGTTTGTTGAACTCCTTGTCATGCACTACCCGAAACAAGGGATAAACAATCAGTAGGATAGGATCTTTAGGATATAAATTTTTTTACCACGAAAATCAAATATGAAAACTAAGATTTTGTTTCTGTTATAGATGATCAATACGCCGTATCCAATGGAAGTGGATACACCGTATTAATCGATTTAATAAATACACCGTATTGGACAGAAAGTTGGATATGCCGTGAACTAATGGAGAGAGGATAACGCGTATCAAGTTATCGACCAGAACAGTGTATTAGCAAAACAATTAAATACTCAAACACACATATATACCAACAAACAATTAAAGACAAATATACAAAATATACATAATATACAAGAATATACACTAATCTAATTAACACTACTCCTAAGGGTTAGATCTAATGTTAAAATACCAAAATATAAAATAAAAAAAATCAGATTAAATTTCACCTCCCCGGTCAACGGCGCCAAAAACTTGATGTTCGTTTGGCTGTATATTTTAATGATCCAAGTTTTTAAATATATATTTTGCCGACTAACCAAAAATAACACTTAACTGCAGTGTACCCGGATGGTGGTATATTCGTGAAAGTAGGGTGTCAAACACTTGAAGCGAGGTTAAATCTCTCAATTTATTTATATTTTGGTTATCTAATCTAAGTTAATCTAATCTAAGTCAAACCTATGCTAATCCTATGTTAGTTTTAATCCTAATTCTAACAGGTAAAAGGGGGGTTTCAGTCTGAGAGACTGGCACGATTTTGTTTGGTGACTACAATCAATTCAAAACACTTTAACCCACACAAGCAAATTAACTGAAGATAAAAGAGCGGGTCGAGCTCCCCCCCCCCTTATATAGAAAACTGTATTAGGCCATGCTTAATCTGATAGAAGTTTGGTTTATTTATTCAGGGCAAATGATTACTTATATCGAATACATATCATATCTTAGATTAGGTTGGACAAATTCATCCTAAGACCAAGACACCATTAATTCCTTGTCGACAATTAAAGCATCCGCATAAAGCATCCTTATTACCTGATTATAATCTATATTAGGGATTAAAGTAATGGTGATCTTGATAAAACCCTAGCTCATAGAGACTTTATCCACTTACTGCTTAATGGCAATTTATACTCTAGTAGTCCACTTGTCCAACTATCCAATAGAATCAGAACATTATTTGTTAAATTATCTAGATTCACCTACTAGTCAACATGTTCAATATAACCATATGCAAATTCCGTTAACCAAGTTAAGCCAGAAGCGTATCCTTGATGACAACGAACTTAGAAGACAATATTTTTGATGATCCTATGATTCAAGTTGTAATAAAAATACTATATGATAGTATCTTGTCATCTAGATTACTTGGTCTGTATCACTAGATCCAGTTGAATGATAGGTCGCATACAAAAGCACATAAACAAGTATCATGATTGATAAACATAAACAAGCATACAACGATAAATTAAGCAATCGAGATATAAACAAAACCAAACATTTAGATCTTCATAATAATGGCTAATACCCGAAGGTATTAGCCTTCAAACATCATAATTAATACAAGAGTAATTGTTTTAGCCAAGGTAAACTAACCGAGTTAACGAATGATACCAAAAACTGAACGATTACAAAAGTATAAGAAATTACACGTTGTCTTCTATGGATTGGAATGCGTTGCAAGACCTCTTCTGCTCTTTTTCTCCTCTGAAAATCGACTTTTGTGGTTTAGGTATCGAGAATATGATTTAGCACACTTAAAACTCGTTTTTGAGTTATGTATTTATAGGGTCTGGAGTCGGTTCGATACGGCGTATCCAATGGGTTGGATATGGCATATTGGGGTTTCTTGGAGTAGGGACCACGTTTGATATCTTCCAGAATATTTTATTCCCATATAGCTTGAATACGGCGTATTGACTTTCCTGGATACGGCGTATTGGACTTGTTTCCTTTGTGGTCTTTGGTGAGTGCAGGCACGGATACGCCGTATCTTCCTTAATGGATACGTCATATTGGTATTCAGAATAGTAATCTTCAAAATATCTCTGTTTAAGCTCCAGAATGCGCGCCTTTTGCTAATATTCACCAAGTACTCCATAATCACTGCAATTCTCAAATATAAACGATTAAGTAACAATTATTTGCAATAATTATACAAAATGGGTTAATTACATGGGATAAATGATGCTATAAAATAGACGTTATTTGATGTCATCAATGGCGTAACATAACGGTAAACCTTATACTTTCATAATGACATGTTTCTACTATATAAACTAAAGCGCAAACACTTATGGATGTCTATTTCTTTTATAAGCGTCTATTCTGACGTTTCGTATTTATTTCTCATTTTTGAAGCGCGTCTTTTAATTAGGTCGCGGTTAGAGTCGTTCGATATCGTTATACTCTTCGTTGATTTACTTTCTCACCATTTGCTTAAGGTGAGTTCATAGCCCCACTTTTCTAACTGATTTTACTTACGTTTCATAGCTTTGGGGTGAGAACATTGTTGCTTTCAAACAATATGGACACAAGTACTTTACGTGAGATTTTCCCTATTTACGTGTTGCCTAAGTTTTGCGTTTAGACCACTACTATTGCCCAAATTATCATGAACCGTTAATTTCTTGACCGACCTTTGGTTAAGTAAGCGTGAGTGTTATAAATAGATCTATGAGGACTGATTATCCCCATCCGGGTAAGTAGCGCTTACTAGTTGCGGAGATGCCGAACTAACAGACGTATAACATGTCGAATTTCGTTTAGGTGATCTTGGTCAGATACCTGTAGGGCAAGCCTTTCATAGCATAATTAAATGCTCCATGCTAATTGAGCTTCGGTGTCATGAGCTTAGTGCAACGTAAATGCCTTTTTATGTGAAATTATATATGTTATAATTGTCACATGCGTTTGTAAATCTTGTGGTCCGCCTTATTGCATTTAAACTAAACCTATGAATTCACCAACATTATGTTGACGTTTCAACAATGTTTTCAGGTGCTTAGCTTGGATGTCTTCGATTGCTATATGGTATCGTCTTGCATTGGCCCGATTTTCAAGAATTTTTCAACTGATTAAACATCGTTGTCAATTTACAAAACTTATATTCGCTTCCGCATATTATCTTTGAACTTATGTAAAACTTTAACTATTTTTATTTAAAGCAACGATATTAGATTTCTGAAACATACCATTAGAGGTCGCTCTTTGTACTTTGTGTGATGTATATTATGACGTCACACCCCCAGACACGTTTTTTCGTCTAGGCCCCGTTTGGGGGTGTGACATCTTATGCATCAACCATAAACATACGTTTAAAACATATTTCTAAATCGGACATTAACTAGATTAGGTCGTGACTGGACGCCATTGCATACCATTGTTTGGTCATCTTTGGTTAGCTACTTATTATCTTTGCTCGAGGTTAGTTCTCGTAGCCCTACTTTTTAAACTCTTTTCCGTTGGGGGAAAATGATACTCAACATCTATTTCAACTACTTTTACTATTGTGCAAAACCTCTTATTTCTTTTGGACAATGCTATGTACCTATAATTGCGTGTATGAATGCTATGAGATCTATTTATGCGAAGTTCCATTTTGGACTTTTGCTCAATACTACTTAGCCGACTGTTTAGCTCTAGCTGGTAGGCGATAGGTCCGGAGGACTATAAGCGCGCGAGAATTCTATTGATTGGTTGAATTGGGCTGGGATACCCTGGTATGATATGTTGATGTGTTGATGATCTAAATACTAATGCATGCATTCTGCTTTCATATTGCACTATTTTCCACACTCTTAAATTCTAGCACAGCAACCGGGTTTACTTCTAAACCTACGAGCTCACCAACTTAAATGTTAACCTTTTCGAGTATCATTTTCAGGTGAAGCGAATGCTCGTTAAGCTCAAGATAGAATGCCTTAGTGACCTAAGCTACCCCTTGAGGGATCTAGCAGACTTTAAGATCATCCCTTGAGGATTCATTCTATGGAGACTGCATTTTAGGAATTCTATGTGACGTATTTCTCGACTTGTCCTTGACAATACAATTCCTTGCTTGTTGGCGCGAGAATGTTGTGTGACCGTTGTTTTTAATGCATTTAGATGTCTCAATTATTGACGCAATTGTGTTAATGATGTCAATCTCCTCCACACGCCTAAAAAAGTTTGTCGATCCTCCATCACGCCTTGTGTTTCCGCCTTAGTTAGGGTGTCACATATTGGTATTTAGAGCCAAGGTTATAGAGAACCAGGTGGTTTGGCCTAGACTATAACCTAATAACCTTCATATAGTTTGCATAATAGGATCTTCGTGTGCGTTTTCTGCTTATATTCGTCTATGCGCGTAATTATCATCTATCATCTTAGATAAGTCAATCACTAGGCTGTGTGACTCAGATACTGGTTACAACTAGGAAAAGATGCATATATAAATATGGTGGCCAAAGTAATTATGGATGCATCACTACCCACGCGGACTTGGCTATCCTGCTCGCTCAAATTGATGTTGACACCTTAGGGCCGTAATTTGATCTATAGTATATTAGGACCATCTATACACGAATCTCCCCTCCTACCTAACTTTACCTATGTTCTCCCTTGTATAGACAATGTCGCCAAGGATGATGACACGAAGTGCAGGCCGATCAACTGCTGCACCACGAGGTGGAAGGACTGGTAAAGGAGGTGGAAGAACTGAAGAACCAATGGGCAGAGTTGTTAATTACTTTATGTAAGCGCGTGTGTTATAAATAGATCTATTTGGGATTGACATCCTCGTCCGAGTAAGTCATGCTTACTTTTCAGATGAACGTATACCATATCAGATTTTGGATGTTGTGGGTTGAACATCTACACGGGTACATTAGTGCATAAATATGCATACATACATAGTTGTAGCTTCATTGTCGCGAGCTTAGGGCAATCGTAATTACATTTTGTGATTTGTATGTGTTACATTATTTCACATATTGAACTCTTGTAGTCCTATAATTATACTTACATAAACCTATGAATTCACAAACTTTATGTTGATGTTTTAAATCATGTTTTTCTCAGGTCAGTAACTGTAGGCTAATTGTTTAGCATTTTAGGAGCATCATATTTGAGTCACATTTTGCGATCTCACATCATAAAAGATTTACTACATTACTTTTGAATATTTTGTTATGTATTAAAATCTTTACATTTTCATACTAGTGAACTCTTAAAGCATGGTGCTTTTGTACAAACTTTGAAATGAAATCAAACATTATATTTCAAACGAATCATATAGAGGTCATTCTTTATCTATTTTGTGCTTAAGTATCATGAAGTAATGCCCCTGGTTACCATTCCAATGCGACATATTTTGGGGGTGTTACATAATGTTAGTGAGTTCACAGGTTTAAGTAAAACGTTAAGTATGGACCACAAATTTTAGTAGAGAGTGAATAATGTAACACATACAAAACCACAAAAGGTGGTTACGATAGTACTAAAGAAGATAAAGCACCAAACATATGATAAGTAAAATATCTTCGTAGGTGTCTAGATCACCCAAAATTCCAACATGGTATACGTCCTTATGATTGGGACCACCGTTACAAGTAAGACCTACTTACCTGGACGGGGATGCTAATCCCAATAGATCTATCTACAACACTCGCGTTTACAACACATAATATACAATTCATAAAAATGAGCAAAGTGAGCTATCGATACTTATACTAAACCGTAAACAATTAAAAGTAATAGCGTACAAAGTAAAAACATAGCATGTATTTCACCCCAAAGTTTAATAAAAGTATTCGTAAAACAAGTAAAAAGTAGGGCTATAAAACTCACCTTTTGCAAGAGGTGAATCAGGAATAATCAACAAACCGAAGAATGAGTACGAATGTCCTAACGCGACCTAGTTGAGATATGATGTGTCTTAGATACAAGAAGTCGAAATGAAATGATACACATGCGAATTTTATAAAGTTCTCATCACACGAACACGTTTGCATTATAGTTAAATAAGTAAAAATGTAAACTCGTAAAAGTTATCCAGTTTTATTAACTTTCGACGCTACAACAAAAGTCACATATTACCAATCTTAAGAAATCTGACAAATTATCCGTTTTCTATATATATTAATGTTCAATTATATTTCACCTAAACACGCTAAGTATCTTTAATGTGTCGTCGTGTAGGTTGTTATTTTAGTTATCAAGTTTTACATTTATATTTTGCCGAGTTAACCTAAAACAACACTTTAATGGGCAGTGTACCCGATAAGATGTAGTTTCGTTGGTAAGTAGGGTGTCGATCACTAAGAGCGAGAGCATTAATTCCTAAGTCTATCAGTATTTTAGTTATCTAAGTTAGTCCTAAATTAATCTACTTTATGTTAAACCTAAGTTAAACCTAAACTAATGATAAGGGGGGTTTCAGCCTGAGAGACTGACACAAGGTTTAGTTATCTAGCCTAAGGTTTTGATGACAAGTAAAACAATAAACACATACAAGAAGAAGAACAAACGATAAAGAAGCGGTCAAACACTAATGTAAGGAAAACATATCAACCATGAATAATCCGATAAAACACAGGTTTGTTTATTTAGTGCAATGATTGACTTATCTCGAAGGGCAGATCATTCCTAGACTTAGGCGGTACTTCTTCCTAAGACCTAGACACGCTAATCCTGTCATAATTAGACGTATCCGCATAAAGCAAGCATTTGTTGATTATAATCTATCTTAGGATTTAAATAATGTTGCTCTTACTAAACCCTAGCTCATCGAGACTTTTCCCACTTACTGCTTAACATCAATTTATATACTAGTAGTCCACTCTGTCCGGGTCCTAACCAATGGAATCAAAACGTTATTTGTTGAATTATCTAGGGACACCTGCTAGTCAACTTGTTCACTAAACTAAAGGTAAATATAGGTCATTTATTTGTGATCCTATGATTCTAGATATATAATTGCAATATGGAGAGCTATCCCGGACTCTTAGCCTACGCCCACCGAAGTTGCAGCGCATTAAATATGTAGGACTAGACCCAGCTGAATGATAGGTCGAATACTTAAGCACGTAAACAAGTATAAATTGATAAACATAATCAACAATCAACGATAAATTAAACAGTCGATATAAACAAACAAAACATTAGATCTTCATAAACATGGTTGATACCTAAAGGTATCAGCCGATAGTCATTGTAACAATACACAAAATCATAGATGAACGATTAAACATAATGCTAACCGAACGCGTATAGTGGAGTGTAGAGATTACAAGAGTTTTCCTATGATCTCGAGGCTATTTTCTAACCTTCTATGCTCCTTTATTCGTCTCTTGGTCGACTTGGTGGTTTAGGGTTTCACTTGCATACCTAAAACTGAGTTTAGGGTCTTCTATTTATAGAGTCTGAAAAAAGGTCGATATGCCGTATCGGGCGATGTGGGATATGGCGTATTAGGGATTTCTTGGAGTAAGGACCACGTTTGATATCTTTTAGAATCTTCTAGTGTTTAATAAACCTTGGATACGACGTATAGAACCTCCTGGATAAGGCGTATTGGGTCTTCAATCCTTCATGGTTATCTGTGAAATACAGGCACGGATACGCCGTATCTTCCTTGATGGATACGGCGTATTGATGTTAAACCAGTTGGTTCTTCTTCATTGACCAAAGTATTATATACGGCGTATCGTTGATGTGGATACGGCGTATTCTTCAAAGTCAGACAATGGTCTTTTGATTCGTCAAGTCTTCGATACGTCGTATAGGTCTAGAATAACACGGAGTATTGGTTGTCAGATCTGTAGACTTTCTCAAACTCTTCATTTAAGCTCCAAAATGCGTTCCTTTTAGATAATCTTCACAAAGTACTCCATAATTACTGCAAATAACAACTTTAAGAAAATTAAGTACCAATTCATGCAATAATTATACACAGTGGGTAAGAATCATAGGACAAATGATGCTATAAAAGTGACATTATTTGATGTCATCAAATATCCCTCCACTTGAATCCTACTTGTCCTCAAGTAGCCTTTAGAAGTTTATAAAAACATATCCCTAAGTATTTTTCCGTTTACGCATTTATTTGATCTATTACAAGTACACAACCAAACACCTCACGAAATAGGTAGATGAAAACACTCAAATCACTTAACTAATGTTGGGATTTAAAGACTTCAAGATATTCTTAGAGTTACTGCTGCTCATGTATATATTAGTGCTGTCAAGCATAACTTAGTGCTGCTGGTAATAAGAATGAAAAATATGCTAAGTAGTTAGTACTGGTAGTATAAAAGTTACTACTGCTGGTTACTACTGTTAGTATAATTAGTATTGTTAGTATAAAGTTACTGCTGCTAGTAGAAGATAAGACTGCTTAGAGATAAAGACTGAAAATATACTAAGTAGTTACTACTGCTAGTATAAAAGTTAGTACTGCTAGTGTATGTTAGTACTGCTAAAGTAAACTTCTAAGTAGTTAATGCTGCTTGTGCTCAGTTACAACTGCTGAGTGATTACTACTGCTGGAAGGATTATGCTGATAGAGAAGGGACAAAGCTTGATTGGAGAACAAGAATACTTACGAAGATAAGTATTAGTTATTTGTAAAGAAGATATGTATAACTTATTTGTTTAAGAGATTATGTTTGCTTATAGAAAAGATCATGATAACTTAGGAAAGTATTGTAAGCCTTGTAGGACTCCTTGGTGTATAAAAGGAGGTCCTAGGGCATAATGTTAGATACACATCTTTGATATTCGTAGCTTCAAGGTTTTGTAAACCCTAACACTATTAAGAGTGTTCGTTTTATATTGAGGCTGAAAGTTTGATAAACTATTGTTATTAAACTTGTTTGTTACTGTTTCATTGCGTATTCTTCTTAGTATCATAGACTAGATTCCGCATAGTCTTTGATATATTCAATTAAAGTTTCTACCATAGTTGTCTTGGATTTATTCAATAGAACTAAGCCTTTTACAAGCTAAGCAAGATCTATTCAAATGGGATCAACATATATCAAACGTGGTCCCTACTCCAAGAAACTCCAATACGCTGTATCCAATCCCTTGGATACGCCTTATCGAACCGACTTCCAGACCCTATAAATACAAAACTCAAAAATGAGTTTTAAGTGTGCTAAATCATATTCTCAATACCTAAACCATAAAAGTAAATTTTCAGAGGAGAAAAAGAGCAGAAGAGGTCTTGCAACGCATTCCAATCCATAGAAGACAACGCGTAATTTCTTATACTTTTGTAATCGTTCAATTTTTGGTATCATTCGTTAACTCGGTTAGTTTACCTTGGCTAAAACAATTACTCTTATATTAATTAGGATGTTTAAAGGCTAATACCTTCGGGTATTAGCCATTATTATGAAGATCTGAATGTTTGGTTTTGTTTATATCTCGATTGCTTAATTTATCGTTGCATGCTTATTTATGTTTATCAATTCATACTTGTTTACGTGCTTTTGTATGCGACCTATCATTCAACTAGATCTAGTGATACGGACCAAGTAATATAGATGCTAGGATGACTCTCTATATAGTGATTAATACATCTATACCAATAGGATCAAAAATAACGACCTATCTTTGCCTTTAGATTATTAAGCTTAGTTGGACCAGCAGGTGACCTCAGGATCAACGAGTACATTCTTAATTAATTGGTAAAGACTTGGTTAGTGGACTACTAGTGTATGAATTGCCATTAAGCAGTAAGTGGGTAAAGTCTCTATGAGCTAGGGTTTAACAAGATCACCATTGCTTTAATCCTTAAGATAGATTATAATCAACAAATAAGGATGCTTTATGCGGATGCTTTTAATTGTGACAGAATTCTATGTGTAAGAAGTACCGCCTAAGTCTTAAGAATGATATGCCGCCTCGAGATAAGTAATCATTGCACTAAATAAACAAACTAACATTCTAATCAGATTAATAATGGTTAAAACAATTTTCTTATATTTTTCTCGATCGCTCTTTTATCTTCTGCTAATTTGCTTGTGTGTGTTTTAGTGTCTTGAATTGGTTTTAGTTACCACAAAACCCGTGCCAGTCTCTCATACTGAAAACCCCCTTATCCGTTAGATTTAGGATTAACGTAGGTTTAGCATAGGTTTAGCGTAGATTAGATAAACTTAGATTAGAAAAACCAAAGTATTAATAAATTGAAAGTGTTTCTCGCTCTTAGTGATCGACACTCTACTTAGCACAAAACTCCCATCGATCGGGTACACTACCCGTTAAAGTGTTGTTTTTAGTTAAGTCGGCAAAATATAAATTTAAAACTTGAAATCATAAAATTACAACCACACTACGACACATCAAAATCCATGCAAAGACCACCACTCTTTGAAAGCGATGGATTTATTTACTGAAAAATAGAGACGAGACTTATATGAAATCGAAAGATCAAGATCTTTTGCATGTCATTACCTATGGTGATTTCCTACCTACTGAAAATAACCCTTTAACTAAAAACGATGAAACTATACCATTTGATAAACAAAGTGATGATCTTAAAAGAAGACTTGCTAAAAATAATGAGGTCAAAATGGTAATTTATAATGCTTTGTCACATAAAGAATGCGAAAGAATTTTTAAGTGCAAAACTGCAAAAGAAATTTAGAAAACCTTGTTAATCACTCACCAAGGTAACAGTCAAGTTAAAGATAACAAAATAGATCTTCTTGTTCAACAATATGAACAATTCACGATTTTGAAAAAGGAATCGATAGATAATGCTTTTGCTAGATTTAACACTATTATTACTAGTCTATAAGCACTTGATGAAGATTATTCTAGCATGAACTATGTTAGGAAATTTCTTAGGGCTTTAAATCTTAAATGGAGAGCTAAGGTCATGGCTATTGAAGAGTCGAATGACTTGACATCACTATCACTAGATGAACTTATCGGTAACTTGAAAGTTCATGAAGTGATAATTAAGAAAGATTCTGAAATAGTCAAAGGCAAAAGAGAACAAAGTATATCTCTTGCCTTAAAGGCTAAGAAGAAATCTAGTGATGAAGAAAGTTTGACTTCTGGGAGTGAAGACGAAGAATACACCATAGTGGTTAGGGACTTCAAGAGGTTTTTCAAAAGACGAGGTAGATTTGTAAGACAACCACGTAATGGAAAGAAGTCATTCCATAGGATTTAAGATGACAAGAACGGAAAGAAGGATATAAATTTTTTTAGATGCGGTGATCCAAATCACCTTATCGGAGAATGTCCGAAGCCACCAAGAAACAAAAACCAAAGGGCTTTTGTTGGAGGATCTTGGATCGATAGCGGTGAAGAAGAGGAAGAAAAGACCAAAGACGAAACGTGTTTTATGGCTCAAGCATCCAATGAGGTACTTTTCGAAACCAAATTTTATAGTGATGATTTATCGTTAATAAATGATCTTGAACTAGATAGTAACTATCACCGTTTATAAAAAATGAGTTTAAAAGTCATAAACAAAAATAAGTCACTAAAAACTATTAGAACTAGGCTAGAAAAAGAAATACTTTAATTAAAAGAGAAGGTGTCAAGATTAGAGAAAAACAAAGAAATCGACATCGGGTGTACTACGTGTCAAAACCTTGTATTTGTAAACGAGAAACTCAAAGAGGAAACGCCTAAGCTTACTCAATTTGAAAAGATTACTCACTCACTTAAGAAAATGTGAAGTTTTCAAAAACCTTCCGGAGACAAATCGGGTCTAGGATTTAATTCAGTAGAAGCATCATCAAGCAGGATTAAACAAATAAAATTTATAAAATCACAAGAACCTGAGACAACATGTGTCGGTCCCCAATGTATAAGGGGTGGTCCCTTACCTAACTCAGGCGGCCCCCATATCAATCTAGGACCGCCTAACTCTAAATCCGTCAAAGAAAAATCAGTTTCTTTTTTCAAGTCAAATTCGAGTCTGAAACCTAAACATATAATTATAAATGATGTTAAGGTTTCCGTTGCCAATGATGATAAAGTTAAACGTTTATACAAACCATCTTTAAAACCCAGAGTTGGATTTACAAAACCCGAAGTGAGGTCAAAAACTCCACCTCCTAAGAGAACTAATAATTCTCGTCCTCGGTTTAAAACACCGCAACCTAGGAGAAACCTTAGGAGACAAAATTACTCAAATGTATATCCCGTAACGTGGAATAATTCCCAACAACAAAATTACGTACCTTGGAGAATTTGTCCATCATTTGTTTCATCCTACTAATCAAGAAATTCCAGTTAATACTACCATATGCTTTTTTGAAGTCCACAATAAACACTAAACCACTAATTGCCTCGCCCTAATAACCTCAAAAACTTGGCCCTTCTTCTTCTTTTTTTTTCAAAAAAAATCCATGGTTTCGTTTGCAATAAGAATCCCATCTAGAATAAACCTTCCTTCGATAAACGCGTTTTGTACGTCACACACTATCTTTCCAATAACCCTCTTAATTCTTTCTGCCAATAATTTTGCTAAGATTTTGTAATAACACCTATAAGACTAATAGGTCTAAAATCTCCAAGCCCTAGAGGATCTGTCACTTTTGGAATGAGTGTCACAAATAAGACATTACAATTCCTTGATATATCTCTCTTATCCCAAAACCATTTCACCGCCCTTACCAAATCACTTTTAAGCACATCCCAGAATCTTTTAATAAAATTGAAATTAAAGTCGTGAGTGTCACACCCCTAAAACATGGCGCAGTAGAATAGGAAACATGGGGGCGTGATGTTCGTAAAGTATCTCAAACACAAAGTACAGAGAACGAACACTAAATTGACGTTTTGAAAATATACATCATTTATTAATAAAAGGTCAAATTTTACATAATTGAAATAAACAAAGTTAAACGGCATTTGATAAATCTCATAACATTTACGTTTTATAAAAGTTTCAGGTAGAAAAGTCATGAATGCGTGCTGACTCCGAATGTGCATCAAATAATCCTTACAAGAATAGGTACCTGAGATAAACATGCTAAAAGGTCAACAATAATGTTGGTGAGTTCATAGGTTTAAGTAAGCATTAAGTATGGACACAAGTTTTAGTTTAGCACGACTATTGTAACAAATACAACGAATCACAAAAGGTATTACGGTAGTACTAAATTAAGACACCGAAGCTAACAACATAATGCACCAAGTGTGCCAAGTAAAGTATCTCCGTAGGTGTCGAGATTCACCCAAGATTCGACATGGTATACGTCCGTATGATCGAGACCACCGATTCGGACGGGGATGCTAATCTCGATAGATCTAGCTATAACACTCTAGCTAGAAAACATAATCAATCAATTCTTAACAATGGGCTATCGGTACTTAGACTAAACAGTAATCATTAAAAGTAAAATGTCCAAAGTAAAACAGAAAATAGAGCATGTATCTCATCCCAAGTTTGAATAAAAGCATTCGTAAAACAGTAAAAAGTGGGGCTATAAAACTCACCTTTTGTAGAAGGTGAAGCATGAATAATTAACAAATCGAAGAATGAGTACGAGCGTCTTAAAGCGACTTAATAAAGTATATTGTGCCATAGAGTCAAGCAGTCAATAGTGAAATGATGCACGTGCGAAGTTTTAACGTTTTCATCACCCGAACGTGTTTGCTTTTTAGTTAAGTAAGTCAACATGTGAACTCGAAAAGTTATATTATTTTCATTAAGTCTTGACACACGAAAGTTACTATTTTTATTAAGTTTCAATGTTAAACAAACCACTATTTATCAAGTTTCGACGTTAAACAAAACTACTATTTTATTAGGTTTCGACGCTAAACAAATTACTATTTATAAAGTTTAAGTAATCCCGCATAATATCCGTTTTATAAATATTTTCGTTAAATTTATATTTCGCCTACAACACGCTAAGTATTCTTACCAAAGTTTATCTTTACATAGTTTTAAGTTCAATTATATTCAATACATTATACTTACGTTAATAACTTTTATAAATCATATCCGCTTATTATAATACATTTTAGAAAGTTTCGACGCAATAGGATAATTATAAGTGATACTATAAATTATTGTTAAGGGTTTTTAGCTTTATTTTTAAAATCTAGTTCGGATCTCGAAAATGCCTAAAAACCTTATTTTAATTTCCAAATAGCTTATGTTATTTTTTTATAAAATTCTAGATTTTAGTCAGTTTTCACGAGGGCATAACTCCATCGTTATAAAGATTCACGAAATATAACATAGGTTTAAGTGATTGAGATAAGATTCTTTTTATATTTTTATATTTTCTAGAAAGCAGGTAAAATTCTAGTTTTGAGAGGTTTGGTTTGGTTTTAACTAATTAAACTAAATATAAATCTAAACTACTTTGGTGAAAACTATATGGTAAACGAACATATTTACTTAATCATGCACTACTTCCTAGTTCACTTCTCCTAATCCTATTGCTTTGTCACACTCGTGATGATCTATGTAAGTATTTCCTTAGTTTTGAACGAATTACACGAAAATGCTGTCTATGTAATATTCTGTAAAGGCAACGCACAAGTAAGGTAGTATGAAGACTATTACAAGGCCCCTAAGAGTATATTACATGCATTAAAACACTTAAGAGGGATCAACTGTATTGGGGGGAAGGTAGTATGAAGACTGTTACCGATGGTATCCTTTATACACACTCGCATTTCCCTAGACGTCTATGCCAATTTAATATATTATGGCTAGTTTTATAAAGCCTAACGCGCACATCCATCACAAGAAGCAACATTAAAAGGATCTACAAACTAAGTTTCATGCAATCATAAGTAAATACTAAAGGATCTAGCCTAGCATGTTAAAAGGAAGTGAAGAACAAGAATCAATCACACAACACATAGACATATTGAATGATAAAAGATAGGAGATCTCACTTGATTAAAACATGTAATTAAGGCTGATACAAGAGGGTTTTAACACCCTAAAAATGGCCTAAATAGCAGCTATAATCGTCTTCTAAAAGTAGGGTTCGGTTCCTAAAAGTTACACACTTAAAACCCTAAAAACAAGTTTGTATATAGTAAAATGGGTGCGACGGCGTCGCATTATAATCCTGACGCTGTCGCCCCACTAAATATTCTAGGGCTTCTTTAAGTCGGTTGGATCCTGACGTCGTCGCAAGAAATCTGACGTCGTCCTTTGTAAGCCATGACGCCGTCACAATAAAATGTGACGCCGTCTCCACGCACTGTACGCGTATTCTTCAAGAGATTTGGTGTAGAGTCGTAGTCTTGTCTGTTTCTTCCGTAAATGAGCCCAAGTCACGTGTATTTCCTCCAAAAGCCATCCAAGTGCTGAAAACACAAAAAGGAATGATTAAGTACATAATTTAGGCATAATTGCACGATTTAGGGGGTTAAATGACCCTGAAAAAGTGTATAAAATGACACCTCATTAATTTCATCAATCCTAGGGAGGGGTATCTCTAGTAGGTGCTCGTACATATCTCTAATAACCTCACTCTGCTCATCTAATCTCTCCTCAATCGTCGGTCCGTGATGAGATGAGCAGGTGGACTGACCAGCTTGCGCAGCCATCGATGTAAATCTCCTGAACGATACAACTAGATGAACTCTCAACCTCTTCATGATGTAGCAAGCTGGTCAGCAAGGTACAAGGATAGAATCGCTGGTTCTGATGCTGCTGCTGGTAATGAAGTGGTAGGGGACCTACATCTCTTATGAGATGGCCTAGCTGATGCTGATGGGGTAGAGTAAGATGACATCGGGTGTCTCTTACAAGGTAACGGCCTAGACAGTGTGGGTGAAGTACCAAATGATGATGATGATGATGATATAGGGCGGGACCTCCTGCAAGACGGTCCAGAACGTGGTACTGATGGTGCAGATGACGGGGATACGAACAGGGATTCCGAATCCTTTAGGGTATGGGATGGATACGATGTGGATAGTGATGCAGCACTCCATCGAGCAATGGTTGCACTATAGCCTAATGGCAAATGAGGCTGGGGATTAACTGTCATCTTGGTAGTGGCTCGGGTATCATGGGAAATGATAGGTGGAGCAGGTGTAGGCTCAGCAGATGAGGTAGGTAAAGTAGGTGTACTATGAACTAGTGGTGGTGGTGCAACCAGAGCAGGTAGAGGCTCAGCTGCCTCAGGTGCGTCCTTAATAGGCTTAGACTCATCCTCGAATAGCTCAGACTCAGTGTCTGATCTGGGATGGTAATCAGGTGATGCGAGTGCATGAATAGGGGATGATGGTACATAGTCAGGAGAAGGCGGTTCCTCAGATGGCTTAGCCTCTGGGTCAGTCTCAATATCAGGGTCTAGAGTAGTAGTAGGCGAAGTAACTATAACTGTTGTTGCCGCCTCTAGGGCGATCTCAGGTAAGACAGCATGTATAGCCATGACCTCTGCCACTTACACTCTTTATAAGCATAAGAGACTTCCTTTCCAAATATAATCTGAAAGTTGTTTTTGTGTTTATTTTTCTTTCCTCTTAGATAAGAAAATGATCTAGGTTATGGATGTAATTATTGATTAACCCATGATAGGTTAAACCTATTGTGTCCTTGATTGCTTGTTTCTTTCTTGTCATGTTTAAGTTGACCCTATGTCTTGCAATCTTACCATACCAAAGTCATGGAAAGCCCTACTGTGGCCTGAAGAATATATTAAGCTTTGTTCCATTTATGACCAAGCACAAAAGATAAAGGACCAAAATTGTATTTTATTTTAACAGTTAGTTAGAGTTGGTTAGCTAGTTCACTCTGTATATAACTCTTTTTCTCATTTCATATCTTCTTGTAACTTGATACACAACTTAATGAAAGTTCAAGTTTTCCCTTTTTTGCTTCCGCTACCTAAATTTGATATGGTATCAGAGCATGTTACCCCAATAACTTAATCCATTACACAACTAATAAGCATACCAATAAGCTCTAATAAGCACGAATCAAATAAGAGAAGTAGAAGAAAAGTAGAGAGAGACACAAAGAGAGAAAGATTAGATTAGGAGGAAACACATACAAATGTAACCAACACCCTCTCCATGTGTGAATAAGGTCTTATTTATAGTCCATTCACCCTAGATGGCGTATGGGCTATTCTCTTGGGCCGGGCTTGGCTTGTCTTGGGCTTTGAGCCAGAAACACAGATAATATTAGCTTAAAGTCCAAGCCCGTTAATCGCGACTAGCCTATAACATAACAAAACTAATTACGACTAAGACGGCCGATAACATTCTTGTTTGACTTATATAAAAATAAGGCTAACAATCTCCCCCAATGTTGAGATCTTCTTTGATCTCCCCAACGTTGACGTTCTTAATGAAGGTTATCTTAATTTGACTTTATCTTTCCAATGTTGAAGATATGACGTTTGAGCTTTGCCTTCTTTGGTCTTGTCTTTGTCTTTTCTTGTTTGTAACGGCTTTTTTCATTCATGCTTAAGACAACCGATGACATTCTTTCGGTGTCATTTATGTGATCTTAATCTTGAGCCTTCATATTTTGACTATGAGTTCTTGAGATCTTTAATCTTGCATCATCTCCTTGACTTGAATCACCTTTATTTGACTTTCTTGATCAACTTGTGCTCTTGACCGACATGCTTATACTTGTTACATTCTTGTTTGACTTATATAAACATAAGACTACAATCTTCCCCAATAGACTATTCTTTATTTGATTTTGACGCTCTTTGATGATGAGGAAGTTTAGTATCAACAATCTTGATACTAAATGATTGACTTTGGAAGCTTGAGTATGAGCATGTGTCAATGAATTCGACTTTGCTAGAATGGGGCTGCAACACCGACATTTGTACATGCATTTGAATGTTTGTAATAAATAGCAGATATGGACGAAATGTCTTTGTCATTCGTTGATTTTAGGTTGCGATAACCCCCGGTTCCCCATTTTATAGTATAAATACTATACATGTGATCAGGTAGATTCAAAGAATCTCCTTGACAGGGTTTCCAGCTCAAAGTATAACAACCCGTAATTTTCTAGTATTTCATCAATGTAATATCTACTTACTTTATTAAGTACTACTTTTTCACAGGAATAAATTTTCGTTTCATTCCATTCCATTACGTGACATAGTTTGCATTTCTAAAGTATACGAAGCAACGACCAGAGATTACGAGTATGAAAATATGAATATATCAACGATTTTAAGAGAGCACGTAAAGGAACATCCGTACAAACAATAAGAGTTGAAGAACGAAAGTAAATGATCATCCGTACCTTAATCAATCTAACACGACCTCGACATTCACCAA
>BQNB010080829.1:0-29811 GCA_026074375.1 Tanacetum coccineum
CACATTTCTACTCCAACCCAAGAAATTCCCTCCATTAAAAGGTGTGTTTGTTAAAACCATTCCTGGATGATCAGAACTAGCAAGATAAAGAGGATCATTGATATTATTGTTAGGGTTTGTGTTAGATGGATCATTTGTAACTGGAATAGCCATTAGGATAGAGCACCCAAACTTTAAAAATCAAGAAATGGTGATGAATCAAAGATTGAAGAAAACAAAGCTTTGAAGTTAGTTGTAACAGAATTTCAACAGAACTATCTGCATTCCACCATTAATGATCAAAGCTTGAGGGTTTTAAGCTCTGATACCATATAGAATTTATGATGCGGATAATTTGGGAAAGGAAATGATTGATTTAATTAAGGCAAAATGAAGGAGATACAACTGTTTATATAGGCGGGAGAATTTATAACCGCCTTATAACAGAAAAGTTACAAAATAAACCCTAACCTATTACAAGGTTGCTAAAAGAAAGTAAAAACTATTTACATGCTTATAGTTCTACAAAATTTTAATGGATTACGAACTGCTAAGCAAAAATCGTCTACGTCTATCCGACATATGGAAACATTATCAACTAGTAATGAAAGATGGAAAACACCAAGCTCTTTGTGTAAGATGTGGGAATATTCTACCGGCGTCTTCCAAGTCGTCGAACTTTAATTTGAAGCGTCATTTGGAAACGACATGTTTGAATAAATGAAGTTGAAAATGAAAGTTAGAGTTTTGATTTTCTAAATATTATGGTTGTATTATGGTTATGGACTCACTGTTCTAGTATGGTCTAATTTCTTTAATATTAATGTACTACGTATGAAATAAAAGCATAATGTAACATCTTCAAATGGTTAAATGGTTAAATGTTCAAATATTGCTTTTTCAAATACTTTACTGGTGGTATTAAGATATTGAAGTTTCAATATTAAATACATGTTGAAGAATACAAATAATCTTATGAATCAACCAAGAACAAGAAGTGAGATGTGGGTTGGATTGTTAGAGAAACTTGGATGGAATGGATGAATGTGTATTATGGAAATATGGAATGGATAACAAAGTGAACAACTAACAAATGAAAACAACCAACCCTCTCCAAGTCTAGGAGAGGGTGTATAAATACTACTATGGCCGGCCCATGGGCTGGAGTTGGGCCACCCATGGGCCTTGGGCCGGACTAGATTACTAATCTATTCCTTATACTAACTACGAGCTAAGACTTGTTACAACTTTGGAAGTGACCGACACTTTTCGTGTTTCCAACACATGTTGTAATCAATTTAATATATTCTCTACTATAAAAAGAGATACAATATGACTTCAAAATCAAACATATGTTAGTACCCTTTTGTTATAAAATAAGAAACGAAAGGTAGAAGAAGAAATAAATATATTTGCATTAATATATTATGGTTGTATTTTTTTGAAAATACATTTGTTAGCTGAAACAAAAAATAGCAAATAATATATTTGCATTACAGGAAAATGATACAAAAGAGCTTGTGGAAAATTGGTTAAAGCTTCGCTTTTTATAGCTTAGGTATGGAGTTCGGATCTCATTGCCAACATTTTTAAGATAAGGGAGCTGGATCTATTAGAGGCTCGCTCGGCTCGAGTAACTCGCTCGACAAACATGCTCTGCTCGCTCTACTCGATAAGATAAACGAGATTTCGAGCGAGCCGAGCTTAATATTATATTTTTAAGCTCGACTTGAAAAGCTAAGTGAGCATTATATTTGTTGGTCGGGGTATGAGCATGTGAGTTATGAGATACTTGTGGAGCAGCTGAATCAAGGAATCTCCACCACCAATTTTACATTAGCCTGCATATGAACAGTAGCAAATAAAGGCAGGGGACGAATATGGCTTTGTCATTCGTCCAGGTTTGGTTGGAGAAACCTTCGAATCCGTGAGGATTGACCTGTGATCAGATAGATTCAATTTGAGAAGAATCTTCTTGACAGGATTTCCAACTGAAGTATTGAATCTTTCTAACACATAAGTATTCACGATTCATCGTACTCAAGCATGTTCTCATATATGGAACGTCTTCAAAGCCCCGCAAGCACGATAAGAGTTGAACCAGCTGAGTTACCTATCCTCTGCTGATTGATATGGAAAATTGATTGGAAAAAATCATCCGGCTGTATCATTTACAAATTGTATTTTTGTGAACCACACCGAGAGTGTTTATTCATTTCAAAAATTCATTAACAACCGTTGATTCCATTTTCTGGAAAAACAAGTTTTGAATTTTCATATAAGAATCGCACCATTCGTTTCTTTCCAGTTGTCACAATTTGATTCATAAAAGAATCTGCACAAGTTACCTACATAGAGCTTTGTTTATATTGCTCCAAGCGCAGGATTTCCCATCTTCAGGTGAAATAAAATTCACTCTGATGTTTGGCAAAATCACAAGGATAATGCGAAGGACTCTTAAGATGTATCTTGTGATTTCACGTTGTGTGAACTTAGCAAGGGAAGAATCTTGGCAAGTGTTCACTTATGAGATTTATGGATGACTCTCTTTTGGGCTCTAGAACTCAATAGTGGCAACCTTGATTTTTAGTGATCGGAGGCTTGAGCTGAGTGCCTCCACTTTTCAATATCAACTATACTCGGAGTGAGAAAGTCAACAGAATGAGTGTATCTCCGTGAGTTGTAACAAAGTCTTTGGCTATTGAGTAGCTGGGGAGGGGATGTAGCATAGCGGTCACTGGGGGGTCCATCGACTGTCCTTCGATGTCCAGACAACATGAGTGTTCTGAAGCCATATGTATTGACCCGGTTTCTTGCCTAAATGTGTGGAGGGCCTTCTTTATTTTTTCCACCATTTAGCTTACAGTTTCTTTTTCATTATTCAACCCCTTCAATGATTTACCCGAGACTTCAAGACTAACACCTTGTTGGTGTTTGGTACTCCAGTGTTAGCTCCATCTTAGTCAGCATTTTTCCCTTTTTCACTTTTTTTCTCCTTTTAATCATACTCCCCCCCCCCCCTTCCCCCCCCCCCATTACACTAAACTAGTGGATATCCCTGGTGTAGATTCCCTCGGTTCTGGCCTGGGGATCATGGGATCTGAATACCTCAAGCCTAACCGCCTTATACTCATAATTAAGAACATGGTCAAGTCTTTTGTTATTTCATCACAATCCTTCCAAAATACATTGGAAAATTCTCAAATCAAAAGTGGTTTGATATAAATATCAAAACGTTTTACACATTGAGAGTTTTCATCATCATAAAAGCTTCCCCCTTAACATGTGCATCGTTATTCCGTAAGTACACTGATAGGTACTGAGAGTGCATTGAGTTTTATTTTATTTGATCACTCCTGTCAATTATTTTATTAAGTCCGGGTTTCAATCACATTTTTTCACCTTATCCAAAATGTTAATCCCTTGATATTTTTGGATAATCAATTGATTAAATCCGTTCGGGTGACAAAAATAAGACATCAACTACAGTATTGCGAACATTGTTATTGCTCACCCCTCAATGTTTGAGGGTTTATATAATATGATGCAGGAGTACAATTATTTGAAAAGTTTTGAATTTTATCTGAGGAAATTCTTGGAACAATATTTGTACTCGAGGGCCACATCTTATTTAATTTTACCACATATGACTACACCTAACTAATGTCAATATTCACAAGAATAAAGTGTTAATTTTACGAAGATAACCTTTTTAAGATTGAGAAACATAATCATATGATAGATCATATGGTTCCTTTCGTAGAAGCGTAGGTCACCCCCGTAAGGTCGGTCCACGACAAAAAATCTTTTCCAAACTCCTCATTATTCCTCCTTGTCTTTAGCCTCCTTGTCCAATCGCCTGGATCATCGGCTTGGCATTCGCCTTGTACGATGTTTCCAAAAAGGTTCTCTCTGGCAAATACTCCGATTCTTATACCCCTTGAGGGCGAATCATTTTAGGAGCAGACATCCGAAACGTCATCTCTAAAAGTACCATTCGCTGAAAACTTGGTGCTAGTTCGTCAATGACGGCATCAATCTGTTCTTCTTGTCTTTATTCTCTCGTAGATGAATCCCCCTTAGGATCGGAGTATGAGTATTACGCGTCTTGGTATTCGCAGATTTGTATGTTACGTGTCGGGCTTTGGTGAGGTTAGGTTTCCCTTCTGATATTTCCAACATCCCAGTTGGGAAGATCCTTTCTTACACCGTCTGACTGGGTGACTACTCTTCAGTGTTAAATAAACATTCGTAAGGAGGACATTAAACGCAATTCGTTCTTCACATCTTAAGAATTAGTCACCTTTTCCTTGCACAAGAAGGAATGCAGCATATACTTCAATAATGTCTTTGGATCCTTTAGTCTGTGAAAGTCGCCTTCTTTGAACGTGTAGAGAGCATCATCATCCCTTCGTACTGTTATCCCAAATCAAGATGCTTATAAATCATGCCATTCGACAATTTCAACCTTTGTGACAGCAATTATCCGTCTTTTTGAATAGACGTCCGAGCTGAATTCCCTTGAAGGTTGCAAATTGCATAGATACTTTTCGTCCGTTCTTTCCCCAATGCGAGAATTCCCCATAGGGCAGCGATTGTCGGTATTTGGACTATCGTTTGGACTCCACATTGAGATAGGCCACTAAGTACTTCTTACTCCATTTAGATGTGTCCGTATATCTGCAGCCTTAGTCTTTGGTAATGAGTGGCATACTTTTTCGGCTTGACACACCACTAAGTAGATATCCTAGGTCGTTAGTGATTGAAAATGATGAAATGGGATTACCACGGCGACCTTGAGGATTTCGAGAACTAAACGGTAGTGGCTGTCGCAGATCCATGCGGATATTGACGCCTCAGGGTTGATCCAGTCTAATTTTCTTCGGTTGTAGCTTTTAGACCTCTTCACAAATATTCCCGATTCAGTCAACTCTTGCAAGTTTGCTTTCATAGCTCAAAATGTTTGGACCAGCTAGCAATTCAGGTGGTCAGAGTTTGAACAATTTAGCCGGCTTCAGCACAAAGCGGAAAGAAGTCAAATGTAGGAAAATTCGGTTAGTTCATCAAACGACTCTCGGAGGTTTTTTTGTCTGTTGTGCCCACAAGATTGCTAAAGCCAAGGTTGGACAGGATTCCTGAACATGGTGGAAACAGGGGGGACATATTCCCATGATGATCAGGAGGAAGGTTGGTCTCGTAGGTTTTTGAAACCTAGTTAGGTTTCTATGTTGAACCTCTTCTTTCGGCTTGTTCATCTGGACACCTGTTTTCGAACTCCTGGTCTGTAGGAACCTTTAAGACATCGGTAGAGTGAATGACATCCCACTGCTGGAGCGGATTGGCTAGCAGATTTCGTGTGTGTCTTAGTTCCTGTGTGGAAAGTCCTTTCCTGACACTCTTGGTTATCGTTTCACTTGGAAGCACTGGTGGAGCAGGTACCTTTCTGACCTTCTTCTCTTGGAACCCCCGGTACTTCTCTTTTTTTTTATGTTCCAGCGGAGTGTTCTTTCATCATTAATCTGCCCCATTCTTCTTTGGTCTTTTAATTGTGACAGTATCAGCCATATGTATATAAAAGAATTTTGATCGGCTTCATTACGCCTCAACCAAAATGCTTGTATAGCTGGGTTTCTGTATGTGACTGACCTGTTGATAGGAGTGTTGGGCCCTCCATTCTTGTCAATTTAAGATCTTTTCAGCCTCTAATTCTGATAGATTCGCAGCTACAGCATGAGATGTGTTGGGCTTCTTTGATGATCACACCCACCAGAACCTCAAGACTCGAAGTTGATCTGGTTACTCATAACTTCTCGACTTTTGGATATAATTTTGGAGACTTCCTTTCTGACTCTTTCTTGATGATTTTCTTCATTCCGTCTAAATTAGATTCAAGGAAATTGTTGATTTGCAGAAGTAGGACTCTTCTCGAAATCGGTCCTACCTTCAATTGAACTGCTTACGATCACTGCTTCCTGCATACTTATTTGCTAGCTATGATCAACAGTGCCAGGAATGGAGGAGAGCGCGTATAAGGCATATTCGATTGGTTTGCTGGAATTCTGAGAAAAAGTGTCTTCTAACGCTTCAGTTCTATGATCAAAGCCAAACAACGAGGCAAAGTTTGAAGATTTTCTAGCAAGGAGCTTGTAGTGGTTGCCGGTGTCATAATTGGTAGTTGTTGTGGTTGAATGACGATAGGATGCGGTGTTTGGAGGGCGAGTGAAGGATGGCTCCACGATGGCTGTTTACATTGGAGTATTCAATGAGAGAAGATGGCTTCAGTATAGTTGTCGAAAAAAATACATCAAACACCATTACACATAAAATTTAAAAAAAAACCCCCCCCCCCCCCCCCCCCCCCCCCCCCCCCCCCCCCCCCCCCCCCCCCCCCCCCCCCCCCCCCCCCCCCCCCCCCCCCCCCCCCCCCCCCCCCCCCCCCCCCCCCCCCCCCCCCCCCCCCCCCCCCCCCCCCCCCCCCCCCCCCCCCCCCCCCCCCCCCCCCCCCCCCCCCCCCCCCCCCCCCCCACCCCCCCCCCCCCCCCCCCCCCCCCCCCCCCCCCCCCCCCCCCCCCCCCCCCCCCCCCCCCCCCCCCCCCCCCCCCCCCCCCCCCCTACCCCCCCCCCCCCCCCCCCCCCCCCCCCCCCCCCCCCCCCCCCCCCCCCCCCCCCCCCCCCCCCCCCCCCCCCCCCCCCCCCCCCCCCCCCCCCCCCCCCCCCCCCCCCCCCCCCCCCCCCCCCCCCCCCCCCCCCCCCCCCCCCCCCCCCCCCCCCCCCCCCCCCCCCCCCCCCCCCCCCCCCCCCCCCCCCCCCCCCCCCCCCCCCCCCCCCCCCCCCCCCCCCCCCCCCCCCCCCCCCCCACCCCCACCCCCCCCCCCCCCCCCCCAGCAATGATTGGACTTACGAATCCCAGAGGATAAAGAGAACCTCTGTTGTTGACCTCAGGATTAAACCGGGAGTTAGGGTCACATTGAGTGGTCTTCAACTCTCCTGTCATTACTTATAATCTCTACCATCACGATCGGTATTGGAATCGTTGACTGGGGCCTCATTTCCTTGATTCTGTGCATCTGTAGCATCTATCACTTGACTTCGCACTTTTGTAACATTCGCTCTTCAATGTCATTGTCTACTTATTCATCCTATTCTGGATGGATGAAAATACTAGAAATCATCTTCATCAGTATCTTTTCATGTATAATTTCATCTTCATTGACGTCGTGTGCTTAGGGATGTACAAAGTCATCTACATCATTATCTGAATTTAGTCATTTCTTCATTCATCATCCTATCTTTAGCTTTTCACTTATCATCGTCACAAAGCATCATCATCTTCTTGAATCATTTCTCATTCATCGTTCATGTTCATCATCAATTTTCTTCTTCTTCCTGGGTAGTCTCATGGACTTCATGTCTCTCTGTATCATCATCATCTTGAGCCTTGCTCATTCATTCTTGTTCCATCGTCTGGCTTGAAAACAAGATATATCATCTACTGAATCATAAATCGGAGCATCAGTGAACCCCCCTGGGGTTTAAACACCAGTTCCTTCATCTGCCTCCAAGAAGCCAACTAGCTATGAGAGCTATGAGTTTCCTTGACGGACTTCTTCTTGATGGGACTATTTTGAGTTGCTCAGCCTCTGTCAAGTCTGGCCTCAGAGAATATTCTCCACGACTCTGAAGTCTTTTGTTTTTCTAGTTCCTGACTTCTTTTTTCTTGGGGCAGTGGAAGACTTTGGTTTAGGGAATTTGTATCTGTTATAGCTTTTCTTCATTGCCTTCCTTTTGTCTTAGGGAGGACATTGTTCCTTGAAAAGCCATAGCTATAATACGCCTTGTTAGGATTCAGAGGTTGCGGATGTCCTCGTTTGTTTAATGCCACTTTGGGCAGATTAGCCCCGTACCAACTGAGTGGGGCTTCATGTACATTGATATAACATTGATGGTAGTAAAAAATTGGATCATCTCTGGCATAGATTGCCAATTGACCTTAGTTTCTGCTTGGAATTGAAACGGATCTTTCTTCCATCACATGGGTTTGACGGGACTATTTGGTTGAAAACCGAGGATAGTACATCGGACTATGCCCTTCTTCGAACTTTTTAGGTCCTCAATCTTAAAAATGAAGTCCTTCCCATAGAAGATATGCATATCAATGGTCTTTCTTGTTGAACATGCCCAAACAAGATTTGAGAACTTGAGGAGAGAACGGAGGCTGTCATTATGATGTGTTCTGCAAGACCATTTAGTTGATTACGAGCAGCAAATGATCTCCATGGTTGATGCAGTTTATTGAACATTTTACGTCACGAGAAAGCTTCATTATATTCTCCAAGTGTGTCCAATGGCTAGCTGGAAGATGATTGATCTCCGACTCAAGAGGCAGGGTCTACAAAACTTCCTTATTGGCCTTAACTTTTAGGGGACAAATTTGAAGTATGTCCTGAATTGCTCAAGACCGATGATGTGTTCTTTGTTATATCCATCTTGGAAACGACACTCGGATCGATTGTGAAAACATAAGGCAGAAGGCCCAGGAATTCTTGCATGTATATTTCTGGCAGCACTCCAGCAGTTGACTTGGAAAGCCTTGAAGAAACGGAGTGAGGCTTTAGCTTCAACATCTATAAACCACTTGCACACAAAGGGGTTTGCTTCCTTGGATGTGATATCTGAAAACTCAGCGCGAAGATTGCATTTTCCAATCTTGAGAGTCGGTCAGCAGGAAAGCCACCAATGCGTCGGTCCAGAAGCAATCTGATCTGGCTATCGGAGAGTTGACCATGAGTTCTGTTTAAGAAAGAGTGAGTGCAGTTTATGAGATAACATAAAGCATGCATTCATGAGAACCTTTATGACTTTTTAGCATACTTTTGAAGATCAATCTACTTAAGATAGACATTAGCGTGTAAGGAACAAAGGCAACTTTTCCTAAACAATTCAGTCTGAATATAGTTACCTCGTCTGTACTCTAAGCTTTTCAGTCTATTTTAACCTAATGAGATTTGATGAATTTTAATCTTTTGTTAGAAGAAAAAATTTGATCTAAGCTTGGTTATGACATGAACATTGGTTACGTGTTGTAACTTTTCTTGTTCGATCCTCAATGAATAGCACTTGTACTCGTTCGACCCTCACACTCATGCTCTCGTTCGAACAACTTAAAGAGATACTCGTTCGATTCAACATATTAAGTTACTCGTTCGATCAACATGTTAAGTCATTCGTTCGATCAATATATTAAGTCACTCGTTCGATCAACATGTTAAGTCATTCGTTCGATCAATATATTAAGTCACTCGTTCGATCAACATGTTAAGTCATTCGTTCGATCAATATATTAAGTCACTCGTTCGATCAATCATATATAAACACCACTCGTTCGATCATTTCAAAGACATCACTCGTTCGATCAATTGAAAACTACCATTTGTTCGATCAACGTTTTTAAGCACTCGTTCGATCCTTTTAACACAACACTCGTTCGAACGACACATTTATACACTCGTTCGATCATCACTCGTTCGATCTTCACGCTCGTTCGATCCTTTCTCTTAGACACTCGTTCGATCATAACTTATTAAAAATCACTTGTTCGATCAACACAAATAAACGCTCGTTCGATCCATTTTAACAAACACTCGTTCGACCCTCACAATATTCACTCGTTAGGTTATATTCATTCGATTCAAACAAGTTTTGATAATATTGGATTTCTTATAAACATGTGCTAAGATCGACTCAAAATGTTTTTTTTCTATCATATCCATTTAGGATACGATTATAAACGCTTTTAAACACAAACATTTAATCTTTGTGCATTTATCTATCCAAACCAATACATAACAATCACATACAGGTTTTAAAAAAAAACACGACAAATAATAACACTTGATTATCCTGGGCATAAATTACACCTAATACAACAAAAACCCTCAATCAATTGAAGGATTTATCCAAGTTCGATTTTAGGAACCCTAATTTTAAGATTAGGGCAACTTCAATCAAAATCGGCGAAATCGTTTAATTCCTTTTAGGATTTGAGTTGATTATGTGAAGAAAAACACGATTTTAGTTATACCTTTGGTCTGAAACGGAGTGAATCAGCTAGACTGGATTGATTCGAGTATAATGTGTTCGTGTGTGTGTTTGAGAGTGTTTTTGAGTGTGTGTTGAGATGTAAACAGTGAATGGGAACAACAGATGATTGGGAGGTTAAAAAAAATGTTTTATCTATGACACATTTGGCCCCCCATGTTATAAGACTTATTAATTTTGCGACTTAAGTTTTATAAGGTATATTCAAGAAAAACAAATAGCACACTTGGTCCCTAATGTTTTAATCTCTCATACCTATAGACATAATATCGCAAAACTACACCCTAAAGGCATAAAAAACAAAGTAAAACACATAAAAGCACAATAAAAGTTCTAACTTAATTATTCTTTCATTCTTATGGAGGTTATTACGTTATCGTTTTGAAAATCTTTTTCCCTTTTTAACAGCTCATTTGATCTATGACAAAGAAATTTGACATTCTCTCCCCCCTCAAAAACAATGGCCCGTTTTCCTATTGAAAAAGGACTGTAGGACAATTGTTTGAGAACGTCAAAATGTATTGTGGAATTTAGTTTCAGATGATGAATGATTTTGTATTAGTGACAAAACAACTAACACCAAGATAACATAAGATTTCTCTAGTACTTTATTCCACCATAGATGCACTGAAACGTTACCCACTCAATGGTATAGAAAAGCACGGGTTGTTGATGCAAAGTAATTCACAAGCCTTTGATCATAGGTCATAAAGTAGACCATGCCCTGAGAATAAATTCCCCGTTGAGTGGCAAGATTTCCATTATTGAAATACTTGCCTTTAAGATGATGAACCGGTTTGCTATCTGAAATAAATAGCAAAGCCATATGGCATGTTTGAAAACCATTTTTGGAAACTTCTGCTCGAACTTCATTTACAGGGCTTGTATCATGTTAAATTGACATTTCTAAGTACTGTAAATGTTATCGATTGCGAAAAGACATGCCATTTTATAAACTTCTTTTTTGGACTTTTTCTTATTTTCTTAATTTTGTATTTTGTTATTTGGAAAAAATTTCTATTAAAAAGGGAAAAAAAATCTTTTTGGTTTCTTCTGAATTGTTTCAAAATATTTAAAAATTAAAAAATCTCTTTTGTGTTCTTTTTCTGAGTTTAAATAATATACTTATGATACAGATAATTTGAATAGGTACCACATATTCATCACCTTCATCTGCCAATTGATTTTCAGAGTATCCGGCGTAAAATTCGCATTTCCCCAACTTGTTGCTAAGAAATTCAATTCTTTCTCGGGCCAAGACTTTTGTTGACAGATGTCCGCCCAGTTGATATATTGCCGTATTTGACACAAAGTAAAGTTCGAATCACCTCCACTTCTCAAAACATGCTCCTTGATGAAATGAAACCGGGGATGTCTATATGCTTGGATTTCAGGGATGTTGAAACATTGTTGCACGATAAGCGCGATAGCGCTTATGTTATCACTGTAACATTCGGAATTTTATTGGAATCCAAAGCCCATACCGTTCGGATAAGTTGTGATCATCATCCAAAGGGACTTGGAGCACACCACAACCAGGACAAGGCCAATTATATTCAAGCTTCCGTACTTGATATCACAGCGCTTTTCTGCCTTTTAGCACGAACCAGCTTACAAGTTATCACCTAAAAGTTGTACACTGCCAGATCGTATACGGGCGTGTATCTTGCAACCAGCATGATCCGCATTTCTGCAAAAAAATGCTGTTAAGTGCCAAAGGGAAGAATCCTTCGGATTACCACAAAAGGACCCCGATGAACGGTTCCTTCTTAGTGTCCGAAAAGATCTCTTTTTACTGCATTTAGGTGCTTTGTCTGGTAGGCCTAAGGCCTTGATACCGGGCCACATGCATATAGCAAATTGTAGGTCAGGTCTACTGGCTGTAAGATAAAAGGGAGGGTCGCCAATCATACCCACGATAGTAGTGATGGATTCATACAGCTTTCCCTTCTTTATCCTCATCCAGATTTCGGATTTCTCCACCAATGGAGTATCCAACTGGGTCACAAGATTCATTAGCCATCTTTTTTAAGATGATTCCAAGAGGCATATATTAGAATGGCTTTTATCGAAGATAGCCTCTGGGACTTTTGACGAAATATGTAGTCCTAAGACAGGAATGATGATTTTTCCCATCATCGACATCCGTGAATTTTGAAATCCACATTTATTTTCAGCAAAATATTAGATCACACAGTTCAGAGTGGAGGCCCAGCAAAAGATAATATTCAATCGTGACATAGCATTTCTGTACCAGGAAATTAGGTCGTTGCCTTCTCTACGGATGAACAGAGTAGGATCCACTCGAGCCCTTTGGAGGAAAGTCATTGGAATAGCAGGAACGAAGACAAACATATCTTTACCACGCACGTGGAGCTTGTTTTTCAACCCATAAAAAGAGGGCTTTTCTTAAAGCTTGTATACGGGTTTGGATTTTGTCAAGATCCACAAATCCGTCCGGACTAGCTACATTAAACTTCTTCATCGTAGTTTACATCTGTGCAAAAGCAGTCTTCACATCCATTTTGGTAGATTGACCATGTTCAATAGTGAGCAGGCAAAATGCAAGAAAAAATTTCTTAATAAGCCTCTAATCTTGCCAACCGGAGCGAATGGACTCTTCAAAATCAATACCCTCTTCTTGACGATAACCACGGGCGACCAACCGAGCCTTATTTTTCAGAATACCTCCTAACTCATCAAGTTTAACCTTATAGATCCACTTAAGAGAGATGGGGCGGACCCCAAATGCTTTGTCAGGAGAGGAAAAAAAAAAAAAAAAAGTTACCAAACCTCAGACGTTCATAATTTCATGGAGTCTTCTGCATAGCTTCAATCCAAAACATGCTTGGGTTAATGCTTCTTTGTTAGTTTCTTGGGTTCAAAACTGAAGTTAGAGAAGGCATCTCATAGTAAACAGGAATAGGGCTTGTTCATGGAAGTTGGAGTGCGTGTGAGGAAAAAAAAAAACTGGGCTGTACAAGAGCACCGATTATTTTACTCAAAGCTGGGTGATCCTTTGTCCATTTGACTGAGTGTGTTCAGAAAAAACTTTTTTTGGTGAATCGGGATGCCAACAATTTATGAATAAGTATGATGGAAAGGATTGAGATCAGATGAAAAACTTCTGAATTGCCGCATGCCTAAAGTACGGATCAAATTACCCCATGTGTTGTGCACTTTCAATTATTTCTCTGATTAATATTCTTCAACATCATGAGGAAAAAGAATAAAAAACACAAAAGGGTGTTGGGAGGTTATCATGGTGTTGTATGAGAGTTACAGGTGGATGGTGCATCTTGACTCAACTGTAGTTGAGAGATGGTGAACCAGTTGATTACAGCATGTTCCGGTGCAATGCATCTGGAAAATACGGAGCCAATGACTTCTGGTGCATTTTGTACAATCAAACATTAGGTGGACATCTCATCAAACATTGGTTGAAAAGCAAATCCCAGTGCAGATCTAAGTTGGTGGTACAAAATGGTGTTGAAGGAGAAGGATTTGGCACGAGTCCTTGAACTGAGTGATACTAGGACAGTCATTTCTTTGGAAAGCGCGGGTCCTTGAAATTGCTGTGCTTCAGAAAAGCCATTGCGGTCAGCATCTTATCTAACAATCAAAAAGTGATGGTTTCAATTATTCGTCTGGTAGTCTTGGTTATAAATTCGGAAAAGCTTTCTTTTTTTTCTTTTTCTTATTTGTAGGGGGGCAAATATCAATAAAAAATACCGATACTCAGCCTTTTTGGTTGCTAAACTTACCCAAAATTATCACTATAATTTGTCGGGTAACAAAGTGCACCTAAACACATTGTAGATAAGACAAGATCGCGGAGGTTTGCTCGTGCCAGGAAAGCTCATATGGTGTTTTTACCGTGCGACGACGACGTATCATCGGAAAACGATTTTGGGTGTAACAGGGCTGGTCGGCTACCGCTTCGGCCCATTAGAAATAAAGTGCTTTTGCATAAAATTTAACATAGTGCCGTGCTGCTTCACATTGCGTACGATTGTCGTCTCTTTCAACAACGCCGTTTTGCTGTGGAGAGCGTGGCAACTGATGTTTCATGAGAGGACTGCCCAACCGTTCTATAATATTCCACGCAATGTATGATTAACAAACTCAGTTCCATTATCTGGTTCGGATTCGATCGGGACGGTTTTCCTTAAGTTCGTACTTGGATCATTTCAAAAAGTTTGATAATAAAAGCTGGAGATTCATCCTTTTGATCGCAAGCATTTACCCAAGTAAATCGGAGAGGTAGTCATCAAACAATAAACGAGATGTTACTTTCTTTCCACTTGGACACTCGCGACACCGCAATGGCCCCCACATAGACCATATGCAAAAGGTAGAGTTTTTCTTGATTGTTTGTCTTTCAAGAATTTGGGTTTGTGGGATTTCTTAGAAAAAAGACTTTTGGCCTAAATTGGCTCATGAAGAACATAAGTGATCCTTTTCAAAATTTTGGAGCTTTGGGAGACCTCTGATACAAGTCCATGTCTTGGCTAAATGATTGATAGAAAACCGAAGTTCAAATGAGATAAGGGACGACGGATGCCATACCAAGACTTGGTTTAGACGCCTTTGACAATAGGACAAATAGGAGAGGATCCATAATATTCCCAAGGGGAGAAAGAGCTATAAAAGGTTAATCCCTCGAGATCCCGTCAGTAAATCAACAGCCTTCTAGATTACGAATGGGAGCCACGTGTGTTGGAGAAAAGGCTACTTTCAAGATTGGAATCACAGAATTGGGTCCCACAGGAGAATAGGATTATGGCCCAAGTCCCTTCAACGTAATAAACCCCTGAGATAAGTAAACCATTTCACCAATTCTGATAGTCTCCAAAACCCATTATCTTTGCAACTTGGTCGTTTCCGAATTTTACTGTACCCAAAAATTTGCTGACGAAATTGGTGAGCTGAGAGCGATCTCCGGTCATGTGCTTCGAGCAACCGGAATCCAAGTACCATAGGACGATTTGGACGACCTGCATTCATTCAGAGAAGTAGATGGAATATTGGTTTTTGTGGATCCCCAGGATTTACTGGGTTCCTGTTTGTTAGCAGACATTGGTTTTAAAACCTTAGTTTTGCTAACAGACTCAGCATTTGTATTCTTCCTAGGTTTCCGTGAGTATACCAATTTCACCACAGGTTTGGGTGATTCAGAGTCTAGAACTATTGGTTTCCTAGAAGGCACTTCATTAGTAGTGGTAATCCTAGTTAAAGGGCACGTATTTCCTACTATAGTGAAGGTCCGACCGGTAGGTCTCCAAATATATCCTATCTGAGTGAACACCTTTCCTGTTGGTTTCCAACTAACTTTCTTAGATTTACGCTTCTTAGATTTAGCACGAGATTTCACAACATTCACAGCATTAGAAACACACAAGTTATCAGATGACATGCAATCATTACTGTTAACACAGATAGAATCAGAAGTATCTTGTTTCTTGAGATTCTGCACAACCGCAGATCCCTTAACATTATCAACACCATTCTTTTTATTCAAACTAGTTTTTTTAAAACATTCTCCTATGGTGACCTCTCTACTTATTCTTCAAAAAATTACTACATGGGGTGGGTTGCGGAATCTATCATTCTTGGTATTAAGACTGAAGGCTGTGATTCTCGCTAGCACATGTAGAATGTATTTATTCCTGTTAGAATGCAAAACACACGCGTGATAGAAACTATGTTTGAAAGGTCGAGGCTGGTTTTGTGTTTTCTGTTAGTGTGAGTGTTTCGGCAAACCTAACTTGCTTGTCCTTTTTCCTTGGTATGACCTCAATTACTTGAGGACCACAATTGTTGATGCTAGGGCATGAAATCTATTATGTGCCTGAAATACAAATCCTGAAAACTCCCCCCCCTCCCCCCCCCCCCCCCCCCCCCCCCCTTGAATGGGACTTTTAGGAGTAACCAAAGGCAGAATCTAATAAGTGGATCGTGAGGATAATTTTGCTTTTTACATGTTCGGAATCTATATACCTAAGGGACCAAAGCTTCTTCCTGTGTATGCTTAATATACGGCGAAGAGTGGAGCCGTCCTTTTGTTCAAACCAAACTTGGGTGTTGATGGTCCCCATGTTATCCTTATCCCATGATTGGGTCAACAGGAGTGGGTCACAGTCTCCTTGTTTTATATGAACGCATTTTTCCTTTAAGTTTTCGTAACTCATTTTTTAAGGCTGCTATGACCAAACCTTGTTTCTTGAATTTTTTGCATTTTTAAATAGAAAATCTCTTGCAGGACTTTATATTGACTCTGTTTGATTAACGCATCACATTGTTCTTTGATTGAACACGTTTTTGGCTTAATAGAGTCAATAAAAAACGTCTGCTTATAAGTCTGTTTTAAATGCTCATTTCTCAGTAAAACAAAGTTTTTGTTCCCACTTCTATGTTCAAATTCAATATCTAAAGTGTCTCTATTTCATCCATGTCCTGTTTGGATGGAAACTTATCCTTTCTCCATTTCCTTTGACGGACTTGATTTGTTCTTTCCAAACTTACTATGACTAGTGTCTTTCTGCTTGAGCACTGAGCTTTCAAATTCAACTTAATTCGAACAACTGAGAAAAACTCGGTGCATTTGATTAAAAAACACTGCGTTTCTTGTTGGATAATAAAAATTATCTTGATTTAAGTATGAGGAATCAGCTTCCAAAGTTGATTCGCAATAGTTTTTCAAGATTTTGTTTAAAACCACTTGCAAATGTTTTATCTTACGTTCTTATATCAACAAAATACCTTTTTCTTGACAAGCTCTTTCTCGAGTTTGTGGACACTTTTGAAACATTCAGCACAAATTTCACCACTTTGCATTTACAGGACTAAACTTCACCAACAGTTTGTACACAATATCCCTTATCAATGGGCTTTGTTCCAAAGAGTCGTTCATTTTCACCCAAAAAAACTTGATTTCATTTTAAAACTTCGGAAAGGGTTTTAGACTCCAAGCGATGTTGTTCGACAAGCCCTGTTCCATTTGAATAAAAAGACTTTTTGGGACAATCAGCAATGCTCTTCACCAAGTATTGGTTGAAGTTATTGAAGATATTTCTTTTAATTCTTTTATAAACGGAAATGATTTGATCGCGGAAAACACGCCTTTGTGGTGTTCAAAACCCTCGTGCCCTCAGTGATTAGTGTGGCAGTGGTTTTCTTTATCTTTGACAACCTGATCAAAGCCAGTAAGATGGCGTTTAAGCTTTTTTCAGAAGATAGTATTCACCATTACTTCTGTAGAAGTTTCTTTTTGGAACCTCAACTATGACGCGGTATGTGGAAGAAAAGAGATGGGTCTTAAAGGTGGGACCGAAGTTGCTTTCAAATAGGCATTGTTCACAATATAAATCAGTTTGTCGAACAAATCGTTGGTTAGTAATCGTTAATTAAGAATATCATAATTAATGGTCTCATGTTTATTGTTTGTTTCAACAAAAAAATGGCATTTCTTGTTCTTTCCAAAAAAGCTTTTTTGAACACGAATCATGTCACTTAGTTCTAATGTTTCATCCGAATACAGGAACACAATCCTTTTCTTCAAACAAAAGGTTTTTTCATAACCGATCGCTTGTTTCCGAGGAATAATCATAAACCACGTTTGGAGTTAGTCAGCATTACGAACAGTTTGCGCTAGATTGACCTCTTAAAATTGATGTTGCTCAAGTTGACTTAATTTGTTTTTCTAACTCAATTTTCTCTTTCAATATTTCTGCTTCTCTTCTAATTCTGCCACCTTATTTTTGAGTTCAGAAACTGTTTTTCATTAAAATCACTCCTTTTTCTTGCCCCTTGTTCGAAAAGATTTTTCTTAAGATGTACAATCTCGGGGCCAAAAAACTGTTCGTTATGCTGACTAACTCCAAAAAACGTGGTTATGATTTTATTCCTCGAAACAAGCATCGGTTATTGAAAACCTTTTTGTTTTGAGGAAAAGGAAATTGTGGTTCCTGATTCGGATTGAAACATTAGAAGCATAAGTGACAAGATTCGTTCAAAAATGCTTTTTGAAAGAAAATCATAGATCTCCATTTGTTTGTGAAAACATAACAATAAACATGAGACCCCATTTAATTATGATATTCTTAATAAACGATTACTTACAAAACAGATTTGTTCGGACAAACTGCATTTAATATTGTGAAAAACATGCCTATTGGAAAGAGACTTCTTGCGTTCCCTCTACCTTTTAGACCCCATCTCTTTAACTTTCCCACCAAACCGTCATAGTTGAGGTTCGCAAAAAAGAACTTCCTACAGTAAGTATGGTGAATACTAGCTTGAAAAAAAGCTTAAACGACCATTTACTGGATCTTGATCAGGTTGTAAAAGAAAAAGAACCACTGCAGCTATCACTGAGGGCACGTGGCGGTTTGAACACACAAAGGCGTGTTTTCCGCCGGATGAAATATCATATCCGTTTATAAAAAAGTGAATTAAAAGATATCTTCAATAACTTCAACCATTTACTTGGTTTGAAAGAGCTTGCCTGATGTTCCAAAAAAAGTCTTTTATCAAAATGCGAACAGCGGCTGTCGAAACAAACATCGCTTGGAGTCTAAACTTCTTCGAGTTAAAAATGAATTCAAGTTTGGAGTGAAATGAAACGGGACTCTTGGAACAAGCCAATTGATTAAGGATTTGGTGACAAAACTGTTGTGAATTTGTCTGTAAATGCAAGTGGTGAAAATTGTAGCCTGAATGTCAAAAGTGTCTTAAACTAGAGAAGTGGAGCTTCGTCAAGAAAAAAGGATTTTCGTTTGATAAAAGAAACGTATGATAAAATTTGCAAGTGGTTTTACAAATCATGGAAAAAACAATGCATATCTACTTTGGAAAGCTTGATTCTCAACAACTTAATCAAGAAATTTTTCAACAAGAAACCAGTGTTTTAAATCAAAATGCTCCGAGTTTTTCTCAGTTGTTCGAATTAAGTGAATTGAAAGCTCAGTCTCAAGCGAAAGACACTGTCATAGTTAAGTTGAAAGAACAAATCAAGTCCTTCAAAGGAAATGGTGAAGATAGGTTCAGGTCAAACTGGACATGGAATGAAATAGGAGACACTTAATATATTGAATTGGAACAATAGCAGTGACCAAAAACTTGTTACTGAGAAAATGGAGCATTTTAAAAACAGGGGACTTATAAGCCAAAACTTTTATGACTCGGATTAAGCCAAAAACGTTGTTTTCAATCAACTAAGAACAATGTGATGCGTTTAAAATCAAAACAAGGTCAATATAAAGTCTGCAGAGGATTTCTGATTTTAAACATGCAAAAAAAATTCAAGGAACAAGGTTTGGTCATAAGCAAGCCTTAAAAAAATGGAGGTTACGAAAAAACTTAAAGGAAAAAGGTTAGAAAAAAACAAGGAGACTAGTGACCACACTCTGTTGACCCTATTCATTGTGATAAGGATATCATGGAAACCAATCACACCCAGTTGTTGAACAAAAGGACGGCTCATCTTCGTATATTAAGCATAGACACAGGAAGAAAGCTTTCGGTCTCCTTAGGAATAGTCTTAACATGCTAAAAGCAAATTATCCTCACGATCTCCACTTTTAGCAGTCTGCCTTTAGGCTACACCAAAGTCATTCAGGATTTGCTTTCGCACATAAGTAGAATCATGCAACTAAGCATCAAAACAATTGTGGGTCCTCAAAAAACAATTAAGGCCCCCGATACCCAAGGAAAAAAAGGACAAGCAAGTTTAAGGTTTGCCGGAAACACTCTCACTAACAGAAAAACACAAAAAAACCAGGCCTCGACTTCTAAAAACATAGTTTCTAAACACGAGTGTGTTTTGCATTGTCTACAGGGATAAATTACCATTCTATTGTGCCTAGCGGGGATCCAGCCTTCAGGGCAATACTCAAGAATGATAGGATCCGCAAACCACCAGAGTTTTAGTAATTTGAAAGAATAAAGTAGAAAGCTCACCATAGGGAATGTTTAAAAACTAGTTTGAATAAAAAAAGAATGGTGTTGTAATGTTAAGGGATCTTGCTGGTTGTTGCAGAATCTCAAGAAAAACAAGATACTTCTGATTTCTATCTGTCCTGTTAACAGTAATGATTGCATGTCATCTGATTAAAACTTAGTGTGTTTCTAATGCTTTAGTGAAATGTTGATCGAAATTCTCGTGGGCTAAAATTCTAAGAAGCGTAAATCTAGGAAAGTTAGTTGCGAAAACCAACAGGAAAAAGGTGTTTCACTCACTCAGATTAGGATCATATTCTGGACGGGACCTACTGGGGCGACCTTCACTTAGTAGGAAAATACGTGCCCTTTAACTTTAGGATTACCTATCCTACTAATGAAGTGCCCTTTCTAGGAAAACCAATAGTTTCTAGACTCATCGAATCCCACCACCAAAAACATGTGGTTGTGAAATTGGTTATACTCCACGGAAAACCTAGGAAGGAATACAAATGCTGAGTCTGTTAGCAAAAAACTAAGGTTTTTTTTAAAACCATATGTCTGCTAAACAAAACAAGGAACCCAAGTAAATCCTGGAGTGATCCACAAAAAACCCAATATTCTCATCTACTTCTCATGAATGAATGCCAGGGTCGGTCCCAAAATCGTCCTTATTTGGTACTTTGGATTCTGGTTGCTCGAAGCACATGACGAGGATTGATCGTTCTCAGCCTCACCAATTTTCGTCAGGCAAATTTTTGGGTACAGTAAAAAATTCAGGGGAAACGACCAAGTTTGCCAAAGATAATTGGGTCCTTCCATTTTAGAGACTATCAGATTTGGGAATGTTACTATCTCAAGGGTTTATTACGTGAAGGACTTTGTGGCAATAATAATCTATTCTTCTGTGGAGGACAAATTCTGTGATTTCCAATCTTGAAGTAGCTTTTCGTCAACACACGCTGCTTCATTCGTAATCTTAGAAGGTGGTTGCTTTTACTGACGAGGGCATCTCGAGGGGTAATAAAACCTTTATTTACTCATTTCTCTTGGGAGGAATATGATTGGCATCCTCTTCTATAATTTGAGTTTCTTATTGTCCAAAAGGCGTCTAAAAACCAAGTCTTGGTTATGGCATCGTCTCGTTCCTAATCTCCATTTTCCGAATTCTGGTTCTATCAATCAATTTTAGCAAGACATGCGGACTTGTACGCATAGGTCTCCAAAGCTCAAAATTATGAAAAAGGATCCCACCTTATGTTCATTGCATGTGCATTTTAGGCAATAAGTTCTAAGAAATCCCACAAAACCCAAATCTGAAGACACAATCAAAGAAAAACTCTACCTTTTTGCATATGGGCCATCTATGTGGGCCACATGCCGTTGTAGCGAGTGTCAGTGGAAAAAGGATAGTACCTATTCCTCGTTTATTGTTGATGGACCTACTCTCGATTTACTTGGGTAAAAAATGCTTGCGTGATCAAAAGCATGAAGCTCCAGCTTTTTATTATCAACTTTTTGAAGATGCATCCAAGTACGACTTAAGGAAAGCCGTTACGACGAATCCGGAAACAAGGATAATTGGAAAACTGAGAGTTTGTTAATCTGGACATTGCAGATGAATATATATGTGGACGGTTGGCATACTCTTCATGAAACATCAGTTGCCACGCTATCTCCACAGGCAAAACGGCGTTTGTTGAAAGACGAAAAACGTACGGTAATTGAAGCAGGCACGGCACTATGCTTAATTTTATGCCCAAAAGCTCCGTTATTCTATGGCCGTAAAAAAAGCGCAGCGGTTAGCCACAGCCTGTCTACACCCAAAATCGTTCCTATGATACGTCTGTCCGGTCACGGTGGTTTAAAACACCATATGAAAGCTCTGGCACGTCAAACCTCCCGAAATCTCTTTCTTATTCTACATGTGTTTGGTGCCACTTTGTTACCCGACCAAAATGATAGTGAGAATTTTGGGTAAGTTACAAACACCAAGGCTGATTATCGGTATTTTTTAATTGGATATTAGCCCCCAAAAAGAAAGTTCTTTCCGAAAATTTATCAACAGATCGTACCAGGACGAAATTATTTGAAACCATCCACGTTGATTTTGATGAGGCTAGACCGCAATGGCTTCCTCGAGCACAGCAGTTCAGGACCCGGCTTTTCATGAAAAATGGACTCCTGTATCAATCAGTTCCAGGACTCAGTGCCAAATCCTTCTCCTTCAACCGACCATTTGTACACTTCAACTAGATACTTGACTGGGGATTTATGCTTGTTTTCAAACCCATATGTTTGATCGAGTCACCTAATGTTGACTTGATACATGCACCAGAAGTTCATTGCTCCTATTCCAGATGGGCAGTTGCACCGGAAAAATGTTGTATCAACACTGGTTCACCTCTCAGACTTCAGTTGATACAAGATGCCATACCTCACCTAGTAACTCTCATACAACACGCAACACTCCCCACCAAAAAACTCCACACCCATACTTTTCTCATGATGTTCGAAAGAAGATAATCATGATATGAAGTTAGCACACATGGGTAAATGGATCCGTAACTTCGGCATTCCAATTCCCAGAAGTTTCATCTGAATCAATCTTTCATCAGACGTAATTATTCCAATAAAATTCGAGCATCCCGATCACCAAGTTTCTGAACACACACTAGCAACATGACAAAGGATCACCCACTTGAGTATATAATCGGTGCTCTGGAACAAGACCAGTATTCCACACGACTCCAACTTCATTGAAAACAAAAGGCACCTATTACTGTTACTATGAATGCCCCTTCCTAACTTAAAAAGTTGAACCCAAGAAAAAAAACTACAAAGAAAGCATTAAAAACCCAAGCATGTTGGAATGAAGCTATTGCCAAGAAGAACTCCATGAATTTGAACGTTCTAGGAGGTTTGGGAACTTGTTCCTCCTACACCACTGACAACAGCATTTGTCATATCTCTTAAGTGGGATTCTATAAGAGTTTACAACTTGATTGAGTTATGGATGGCTATTCTGAAAAAAAATAAGGCTCTGGTTCGGTCGCCCGTGAGTTATCGTCAACAAGAAGGAGGGTATTGATTTTGAAGAGTCATTCGCTTCCGGTTGCAAGATTCAGAGGGCTATTACGAAATTTTTCTTGCATTTGTCTATGCTTCACATGGAAAAAAACATGGTCATCTAACAAATGGATGTGAAGACTGCGTTTTGAATGGTAATCTACGAACGAGAAGTTTAATGGTTTACGCTAGCGGACGGATTTGTGTGATCTTGACAAACCAAATACCACGGTATACTAAACGTGTACAAGCTTAAGAAAGCTCTTTATGGGTTGAAACAAGCTCCACGCGCGTGGTATGATATGTTGTCTTCATTCCTGATATCCAATGACTTCTCCAAAGGCTCAGTGGATCCAACTTTGTTCATCCGTAGAGAAGGCAACGACCTAATTCTGGTACAAATCTATGTCGATGATATTATCTTTGCTGCCTCTACACCTGAACTGTGTGATCTATTTGCTAAAATAATGTGTTCAAAATTCAAGATGTCGATGATGGGTAAAATCTCATTTTTCTTAGGACTACAGATTTCTCAAAGTCCCAGAGGCATCTTCATAAACCAATCTAAATATGCTCTTGAATCACTAAAGAAATATGGCTTTGAATCTTGTGACCCAGTGGATACTCCCATGGTGGAGAAATCCAAACTGGATGAGGATAAAGAAGGGAAAGCTGTAGATCCATCACACTATCGTGGTATGATTGGCACCCTCCTTTATCTTACAGCCAGTAGACCTGACCTACAATTTGCTATATGCATGTGTGCCCGGTATCAGGCTCGGCCTACCGAAAAGCACTTAAATGCGGTAAAAAGGATCTTTCGGTATCTAAAAGGAACCGTACATCGGGGTCTTTGGTATCCGAAGGATTCTTCCTTTGCACTAACAGCATTTGCAGATGCGGATCATGCTGGTTGTCAAGATACACGCCGTAGCACATCTGGTAGTATACAACTTTTGGGTGATAGACTTGTGAGCTGGTCGTCTAAAAGGCAGAAAAGCGCTGCGATATCCAGTACGGAAGCTGAATATATTGCTTTGTCCGGTTGTTGTGCTCAAGTCCTTTGGATGAGATCACAACTTACCGACTATGGCTTTGGATTCAATAAAATTCCAATGTACTGTGATAACAAAAGCGCTATTGCCTTATGCTGCAACAACGTTCAACATTCCAGATCCAAGCATATAGACATCAGATTTCACTTCATCAAGGAGCATGTTGAAAATGGTGTGATCGAACTTTACTTTGTCAATACGGAGTATCAATTGGCGGACATCTTCACTAAAGCTCTTGGCCGAGAAAGAATTGAATTTCTAATCAACAAGCTGGGTATGCGAAGTTTTACGCCGGAGACTCTGAAAAAGTTGGCAGATGACGTTGACGAATAGTGGTGGTACCTATTCGAATATCCTTTGTATCATATGTATATAATATAACTCAGAAAAACCAAAAATATTTTCTTTTTATATAAATTTTTCAAAAACAAAATACAAAATTAAAAAATGAGAAAAATACAAAAAGAAGTTTTCAAATGGCATGTCTTCTGAAAATCGATAACATTTACGGTCTTAGAAATGTCATTCAACAATGATACGAGCCTGTAAATGAAGTTCGAGCAGAAGTTTCTAATGTTTTCAAAACATGCCATATGGCTTGCTATTATTTCAGATAGTAACCCGCTTTTCACCTTGAGGAAAACATGTCGTCTAAAAGACAGTTGTTCCTAACAACGGGAATTTATTCTCGGGCATGGTCTACTCTATGACCATGCAAAGGCTTGTGATTACTTTGCATCACAACCCGTGCTTCCTATATTTCCATAAGTGTACGTTTCAGTGCATTTATGAGTATAAATAAGAGAAATCTTATTTATCATGGTATTTGTTGTTTTGTCACATATAAAATCATTCAATCATCTGAAAACATTTTTCATCATACATTTGTCTTCTCAAACAACGACTACAACTCTTTAAATAGAAAATGGGTCATTGTTTGAGGGGGAGAGAATGTCAAATCATCTCGTCATGATAACATGAGCTTTTAAAGGGAAAAGGGTTTAAAACAATAACGGAATATCTCTTGGTTTGTAAGTTAATTAAGTTTAGCTTGCTTGTGCCTTATGTGTTATTTGTTTATTCCTTTAGGGTGTAGTTTGCTAAATTATGTCTATAGGTATGAGAGTTTAAAACACCAAGGACCATATGTGCTATGTGTTTAACTTGAATATATCTTATAAAACTTAATTAGCAAAATATAATAAGTTATGTAAACATGAGGGGCCAAAAGTGTTAAAAATAAAATTGTTTTATATCAAGCCCAAATCACCCCCATCCCTGCCACTGTTCATCACACACACACACACACTCAAAACACACACACGCACACACACTCAACCGCACACTTCAATCCTTCTCATCAAGAATTACTCAAACTTAAGGTATTATTGTTACATTGTTTCTCACACTCCAATGAACACACATCTCATTCGAATTGCATTTTAATAAGAGTTTGATCTCGATAAACGATAAAACCTAAAATCAAAATTAGGGTTCATCAAATCAAAGCTAATTAAAACCCAAAATATGAATAGGGTTTTGATTCAAGAAGGAGTGTAGAACATCTTGTTAAAACAGTTTGTTGAATTGTTATGATTTAAATATATCCTTTTGTTGATATAGTGCACGAAAAATTATAATTGAATGTACTTAAAGTTTATGTGTTATGAGTGGGATTGCAATAACATGCTTAGTTGTTTCACCTAGAATCTTGTTTGTGCTCTATTGATAATCATAACATATTAAAAGTTGAAATCGATCGAACCAAAGTTTCCCATGAATCGAACGAGTAAAATGGGCCGAACGAATAGATAGTAAAGACCAAACGAGTCTATATCACTATGAGCCGAACGAGTAAATTTTAAGTGTGAACCGATTGAGTGTTAAGTGCTATGGACCGAAGGGGGGGGGGGGGAGTTGAATGGAGTGTGGACCGAATGAAAAAAAAGAAAAAAAAAAAAAAAAAAAAAAGTGTAAAAGGGAGTAGGCCGAACGAGAAACTTTGCTATGACCGAACAAGTAAATCTTAAGTGTGAACCGATCGAGTGTTAAGTAGTATGGACCGAACAAGTAAATTTCAAGTATGAACCGATCGAGTGTTAAGTGGTATGGACCGAACAAGTTGGGCCGAACGACTAAATTTTAAGTGTGAACCGATCGAGTGTTAAGTGGTATAGACTGAACAAGTTGGGCCGAACGAGAAAAGTTTGCTATGGGCCGAACGAGTGAATATGAGTGTGGACCGAACGAGTGAATATGAATTGGACTCGAACTAAAACTTGTTTTGGACGCAATCCTGAGTAAGTCCCAACTCATGGAACGAACGAGTAAACTTTATCATGAACCTAACGAGTGAACAATAAATTAAACAGATCTTGTTCATACTTTTGTGAGTCAAACCAGATAAGATTAATCCTTTGACATAGACACAACTTAAGATCAGATTTTTATTTACTAAGGTTAAAATAATCAAGTCATCTTAAGTTTACAATAGACATTAACAAGCTTGACAAAACCAGAAGTTAACTCAACAACTTAGTTGTTACCTTTAGGTAGCCTTTGTCCTCATACGTCATTAGTCTATCTAAGATGAAATGATCTTCAAAAGTTCAAAAAAGTCATACAGTTGTCTAGGTCGTCATGATTGTGTTCATATAAAAAATTTGCAGGAACTCTTCTTACACAGAATCTGGAAATCTCAAGGAGGATCAGATCGCTTTGGGATGTATTGCATTAGTTTGCTCCTGCGAACCGACTTAAGATGCAAATGCAATCTGCGATAAGCACGGATGTCACTTCAAAGGAGGCAACTCTTCAAGTGTGTATATGAGATGTTGTTAAAGCTCAAACCTTTCTACAATGCATTCCAAGACCCCCCTCGGCAGATGTTCCTGAAGTCTACATGCAAGAGTTCTATGGGCCTTCTGCTTAAATTCATAACCGATCTTTTCAGATTCAAGATGAACAACAAAAGCACATTCTCAAACTTGATCAATACCGAAGACATTCTTTAAATTTGCCCTAAAGTTCGTTATAAGAAGTTTAGAAGTAACCACCTCTTAGAAGGAGATTCTCCCGCATTTTTTAGTCCATTCTTGGTCACTCTGTAGAAATAAAGAAATATCACTGAGTGTCAATTCAATAATGCTGGCTATCAACCCTGGAGAATCATTGCTGCTATCATCAACAAATGACATTAGTGGGAGAAAACATCCTACACAGTCTTCGTCTTGTCACAAGCTCAATCTTATGGGAATGTACAATAACAAGAAGGTTATTATGCAAATCATCTGTTGGGAGGACTTCATTTACCAGATTGAGAACAAGAATACGAAGAAGGGCAATGCGATGTACTATCCTCGTTTTACCAAGCTAATCGTCAACTTTGTCATGGCTAAAGACCCTTCAATTCCTCGAAGAAACAAGGTTAATTGGCACTATGCCAGAGATGACCCAATGTTCACGACAATCAATGTCATCTCAAGGAATGAAGACACTCAGTTGTACGGGACTATCTTACCAGCGGAGTTAACAAACGAGGACATCCGTAACTCTGAATCATACAAAGAGTATTATGCTATTGCTTCAGGAAAGATTCCTCCAAAGACAAAAGCAAGTAAGAAGAAAGCAGATTTTGATGCAACTACTAAGCAGAAGCCTCCCGCAGTCCCCAAAGAAAAGAAAGGCAAGAAGACTAGAAAAGGAAAGCAAAAGGCTAAAGAGTTAGAGACTATCTCTGAGGCGATTTTGACAGAAGCTGAGCAACTCAAGATAATCACCAAGAGAAGCCGAAAAGAGACTCACAGCTCTCATGCCAGCGGGTCTGGTGCAGATGAAGGAACTGGTGTTTCACCAGGGGTTCCCGATGCACCTGATTATGACTCAGATGATGATATTTCCTGGAAGTCAAGTAAAGATGATCAAGATGAAGATAAAAATAAGGATGATGAGAACGTTCAAGATGATGACGATGATGCTAAAAGTGGAGATGATGAACTTAAAAGTCAAGATGATGATGATGAAGCACAAACTGAATCTGAAGATGATGGTGATGATTTCATTCATCCAAAGCTCACAACTCATGATCATGAAATAACACATGAAGAGGAATCTAATAAAGATGACACCTTCGATCCTATAGTTCATACACCCTCTCAGGTTTCATCCCATAATTATGAAGACAGCTGACAATGAAAGTTGAAGTAGGGTTGGATTTGGAAGTAGGGAAAAGTCGATGAAGAATGCAACATATGTAAGGTACAAGGCAAAAAGTCAGACAGAGATGCCAATGCCACTGCCAATCTTGAAGAAGAAGTGATGAATTTACCGGCAGATGTTGTATTGCCCCAGGTTCAAGTAACCTAGGAAATTGAAGACACTCATGTGACCCTAACTCCGGTAAATCCTGATGGTCAACAATAGAGTTCTTCTGTATCATCTAGCTTCATATCCAACATGCTAAATCCAAATCAAGATACCGGTGTTGATGCTATATTTGGACATAATGCTGAAGCTACCTCTCTAGTAGATATTCATGTCACTGCCATTGCGGAGCCATCCTTCTTTGCACCAACCAATCATCCTCTAACACCGACTCCTCTCTTCACTCAACTACAACAACCACCAATCCTGACACCGGCTACTACTCCAAGCTCCACACTTCTAAACATGCCGAAACTTTGTACGTGGTTGTGGATTTTATAAAACTAACAGCTTTAGAAGGCAACTTCATCAGAATTCAAACAAACAAATTAAAATGCAAAAGCACGTCTCTCCAATCCTACCATCTTTACCATAACATGTCAAATAAAATGAAGACAGAAGATGGTTGCCGTCCAACATGAATTCTGATAGAATTCGCGAAGAGGCACAAGCAGAAAATCAACAAAGTCCTCGATTTCAAACAATGATAAAGAAGAAAGTAATCAAGGAACAAGTAAAGAGTGAAGTCTCAAAGATCACACCACAAATTGAGAAGTTAGTAAACGAACTACTCGAGTCTGAGGTTCTGGTACGATCTTCAAAGGAAGCCAAGAACGTCACATCTTAAAGCATCTAATCTCTGCAGAACAAAAGCTAAAAAAGATCTAAAAGACAAGATTGAAGCTAACAAACTTAACAGCAGGTCAGACATCCAAAGGCAGCTCTACAATGCAATTAGTTGAGGCGTAATGAAGCCGACCAAATTCTGCTAATACTTATGGCGATACGTCACACTAAAAAGACCTTCGAGATTGGAGCAGATGATGACAAGAACCCTCCGCTGAACAAACCGTGTGGGTCCAAAAAAGAAGGTCAGAAAAGAACCTGAAACTACCAGTACTCAAGAGAAAAAGACAACCACTACAGCAGAAAAGACCTACTACCGTTCTAAGACGCATAGCAATCTGCTAGTCCAAACTGCTCCAGTTAGAGGAAACTTATGCAAACAACGAGATGACTTTGAAGCACCAACACATCAGGAGTTTTGAAACAGGTGTCCATGATGAACAACCGAAAGAAGAGGAGGTCCATCCTCTTCCTGACTGGTTTCAACAACCTAAACGACTACCTTCTCCTGATCGTGCATGGAACAAGTTTGTACCTGCTGATCACGAATCTGTCTAACCTTGGCTAAGCAATATGGCAAGAAGACAAGACCCCCGAGAGTCATTCGATGAGCTAACAGACA
>BQNB010080830.1:0-29811 GCA_026074375.1 Tanacetum coccineum
CTTTTAATATTTTGAGACCATAACTGAAAACTCTGATATTTTAAAATGCATCGAATGAAACTTTATTTAAACGTCTCTTTTGAGGTCGTTCCTTATATCTTGATTGTTGTACTAAGACGTAGCACCCCATTGCTACCATTCCGCTGCTACCAGATTTAAGGGGTGTTAAATTCCTTCTGTTTATTTACCCTTCTTCTCCACTTGTGCTCTTAGGTTGAGTTTAGGCTTCCTCCCTCTTTTGATTTATTCTTTATACTTGAAATGGCAAAAGATATCATCAATACTGTTACATCTGTGTTAACGCAAAAAGAGTTGCATGCGTCTTATCGTGCGTATAATATTCCTCCTAACTTAAGGCCAGAATTACTTTGTCGTGATGACACGATTAGAAATAATCCGGAAGGAAAGATAGGTATCTATACTCGTTTTATAGAGTTTGCCAATTTTCGTATTCCGTTGTCTAAGTTTCTTCTTAGCGTCATCGAGTATTATCAAATCAACTTCTCCCAACCGTCTGTTATTGTTGCTACTAAGATTAGTCATTTTGAGATCTTGTGTCGCGTCAATGGGGATGCCTACCATCGGTACATTCCGTAGGTTTTACTGTAACTCCATCAGTAATGGCTGGTTATCGTTTTTAAAGTGTAGCAGTGTTGGCACTCCCCGTTGTTATACAAAGAATCTCGATTCTTTAAAGAATTGGAATAAGCATTTCTTTTGGATTGATGCGTCTATCTATCCTATAGCCGTTCCGTGGTTTAACATACATTTCGTTGAGAGGGATTTGCTCCCTTTTAACGATGTCGTGGACTTAAACCTTATAGATCGGCTTAATTTACCTTGAGATCTTTTTATCCATTGTTGGCTTGAGTCGGTCGTTTGTTGAGGAGGATGTTCGTCCTACCTTTAGAGGACCTAACCGTTGTGGTAGGTGATTATTTATGTAACACCCCGCTAAAGCGGAAACACAAAGTGTGACAGCTTAAGGCATAAGCATATAGCAATAGTACAACACCATAATTTAATTTAAAATAGATAGTACAATAATACCATAATTGTCTTCGCCGAACATTGGCGTTTAAACGTAAGTTTATTGTTTAACAAAAGCTTTATCTTGACCACACACATTAAAAGAGACGACAAGGTAAAACCATGATGCAATGCCTTCATAAGAAAACCGGCACTTGACTCCACATTGTGTTAGGGACCAAATCTTCAATCCATTTGATGTGTCTGTAATCTTCAGCCTTGGTCTTTGTCACTGAAGTTGTATATTTTCAGCTTGAATCACTACCACTTAGATATGCAAGGTCGTTGTTGATGAAGTGGTCAAAAGGAATGACTTGACGACCACAAGAATTAGGTATCAATGGTAATGGCTTGCGCAGATCATAGGGATATTATTGGCCTTCAGAGTTGTTCCAGTCTAATTGATCAGTGGTTGCCTTGTAGACTTCTTCTAGGAAATATTCAAGTTCTACCAGACTCTTGCATGATCCCTTCATCAGCTCGAATGTTGGACCGGTTAATAATTCGGGAGTTAAGGTATCAACTTTAAGCCGGTCCATCATGAATGCTAAGAAATCAAGAGGAGTGTCCATTATCTCATTAAACGATTCATGTGGACCTTCCATCTGTGCAAAAGAGCTTATCCAAGGTTGAACTGGTCCATGAGCATCAGGCAAAGTCTTGTTCCAATCACGATCGGGAGTAGGAGGTCTTGTTGGTTTCTGAAACCAATCAGGATGCTGAGAGGTCTCTTCATCAGGTTGATCTTTAGTAACTCCTGTTTTGAACTCTTGATGTGCGGGTTTTTTCAAATATTTGGCAGTGTGTATTAGCTCCTCTGCTTGTGTAGACTCGCCAGCAGACTTATGATGAGATTTGGACCCTTTATTTGACTTGCCAAATGCCTTGGAGGTCTTTTCCTTTGGTGCACTGGTTGACTCTGGTTCTTTACCAGCTCTTCTTATTTTGGACCCCCCGGTTTGATCCAGCAGAGGGTTCTTTATCTTTATCCTCATCATCTCGACGTCTTTTAAATGAGACAGTATCGCCATATGTGTCAAGTATGAGTTTGTCACTTTCGTATGCGTCAACCAATGCCTTGTAGAGATTCTTCTGTTCATTAGATCTGTGGATTGACTCATTACTCTCTATCTTATCTATAAGAATCTTCTTAAGCTCGAGTTCAGATAGGTTGGCGGCTACGGCATGGGATGTCTTAGATTCATTGGGTGAACGAATCGGAATCTCAGCTTCGAGTTGTTCATTTATCGTCTTCTCAATTTTCGGCAAAATCTTGAAGACTTGTGCCTTAACTTGTTCTTTGACTTGCTCCTTGATAATTTTCTTTATGTTGTTATCAAGTGTATTGAAGAAGTTTTTATTTTCAGCTTGAGCTTCCTCTCGGAGTCTGTCTGACTGTAATTGAATAGCTGTTTTGACGTCTTCATTCATCTTGTTGGCAAGGTACATATCAACAATGCCTGGGATTGAAGAAACTGCTGCAGCAAATTGATTGGTTTGCTTGAACTCTAAGAAGTCATTTTCCAAAGTTTTCTGCCTATGGTCAAACCCGAATAAAGAGCCAAAGTTGGGAAGATCTTGGAGGGAGGAGCTTGGAACAGTTGTTGGTGTGGGAACTGGTGTTTGTTGTAGACGTGTGATGAGAGGAGTGGATGGTGGAGGAAGAGTTGTTGCAGACAAAAGAGGTGGTTCAGCAACAGTAGTAACCAGAACATCTACCAGTAAAGTTGACTCAGTGTTAATATTAAATATAGAGTCAATACCTGTATCTGGACTAGGGTTGAGCGTGCTAGAAACGAAGCCAAATGACACTGAAGAACTCTGTTGTTGACCGTCAGGATTGACCGGAGTGATGATCACATGAGTGTCTTCTATTACTTGTGTAGTTTGAAGGATAGTTCGCGGAGCATCCGCCATTACAGTATCTCGACCTTCCAGATTGATGTTCACGTCCCTGTATAATTCATGTCCTTCATCCTCTTCATTTGTCTATTCTTCATCCATTTCTTCTCCGTCAACATTCGCACCTTGAATTTCTTCATCACTGTCTTCATCATCAGTTGATTCATCATGAGACGGTGTTTGAACCCTAGGATCAAAGCTATCTTCTTCTTTATCTTCTTCATCATGAGTGGAAAACTTGGGATGAACAAAGTCATCACCATCATTGTCAGATTCAGTCCGTTCATTAGTGTATAAAGATATCCCAGTTATGGTAATGGTATGCACGAAAGCCAAGATTCATACGTTTTTCATATATAGCTTCAAGGTTGTAAACTCTAGTACTACACAGAGTACTCATATTATTCATAATAATATTGGAGCTTTTCAGTTTTACATTGTTCATTCAGTTCACTGTTACATTCATATTCTTCTAAGTATTAAAGAGTAGATTCCACATACTCTTTAGTATTAACAAAGTTTCTACCATAGTTTGTCTAGAATCTATTCAAACAACTAACACGCATTTTTACAAGGTAAGCAAGATCTAAGTTTAGGAATAACAAGTGGTAACAAGCTTGTGTTCTGAAACTTTGATCTAGAAGAAACTAACAAGAAGAACTCTTTACTCACAAGGAAGAGATGGATCTAGAAACTGCTCAAATCACTACTACTGCAAAGTTTCTCACTCTCAAACAGGGTGAATATGATATGTGGAGGCTAAGAATTGAGCAATACTTTCAAGTACAAGACTATGCTCTATGGGATGTCATAGAGAATGGAAACTCATTCAAACCTACAGCTAAAACAATAACAAATGCTGATGGTACCTCAACTACACTAATACCAGGTCCTGTAACTACTGAAGAAAAAGTTCAAAAGAATAATGATATGAAGGCAAGAAGTATGTTACTGATGGCACTTCCTAATGAACATCTAATGACCTTTAATCAATACAAAGATGCTAAGACTTTGTTTGCTGCTATACAAACAAGATTTGGTGGTAATGAAGCCACAAAGAAGACTCAAAAGACTCTCCTGAAGCAAATGTATGAGAACTTTAGTGCTCCAAGCACCGAGTCTCTTGACTCTATTTTTAACAGGCTTCATGAAGATTGTTTACGATCAGCATGCTTATCTTAGGCGAAAATATTTTCACAAGAAGAACCTCAAATTGAAATTTTTGAAGAAGTCTGCCATCTTAATGGAATACTCCAAGTTGTGGTTTAGAGGAATAAACCTGATCTAGACACAATGAGCTTTGATGATCTTCTACAACAATACAAGAAAGTTGAACAAGAGGTTAAAGGAACTATAAGCTCAAGCTCGAATTCTCAGAATGTGGCTTTTGTGTCATCTTCTAGCAGTACTAATAAAGTTAATATTGCTTATGGAGTTAGTATTGCTAACACTCAAGTTAGCCCTACTAGCACTCAAGTTAGCACTGCTAGTACTCAAGTTAGTACTCTTAACTTATGTGATGACACTGTTTATGCATATTTGTGCTAGTCTAACCAAACTGGTCACAACTTGTATCTGAGGACCTTGAACAAATCCATAGAAAATGAAAAAGTTTTTTATATTTTTAAAGAGATGGATTTAAAAGTGGCAGTTAGCATTGGCTGAGCAAGAGAACAAGAAGGTTTTCCAGAAATTTGGGAGAAAGCTCACTATCAATGGGAGTTGGACACAGCTGAATATGACAAGTCCAAGTTAGAAGTGTTTTCCAACTGTTCACAAGTTGGGACACTTTAACCAAGGGAATAAAGAGGGTGGCCCTATGAACCAAGAAACAGGAACAAGAATCAAGACAAGCTCTAGAAGCTATAAATGAGGAAAGAAACTTCTCCAACCAGTTGGCTAAAGATTGGGCCTGGTTTTGACTGGAGCTATATGGCAGATGATGAAGTCCCCTACAAACATGGCTCTTAATTGAATTTTTAGACACTAAGGTACATAATGGACAAAAGTTTGTTTCAAAAACCTGACCTAAAAAGCTTAATAATTAAAAAACTCTTAAAACTCAACTTGATGATTTAAGAATAGAGTTTAACAAATCTGAGTTCAATTTAGCAAATTATAAAAGGGGTTATTAGCATTTGTAGAAGAGCAACTTTTCTTTTACAAAAAGAATGATGTTATTTTTTATGAGCAACTTGTTGTCCTAAAAAGAGATATCTCATATAAAGACTTAGAAATTAGTGTGCTTAAAGGTGAGTTAGAAAAGATTAAGCAAGAAAAAGAAAGCAATCAACTTAAAATTGAAAATTTTGATAATGCTTCTAAGAGTCTAGACAAATTAATAGGGAGTCAAATACCTGATAAAAGTAGAAAGGGTCTAGGGTTTGTACGCTATAATGTTGTTTCACCTTCTCCTACAGGGTTATTTTCACCCCCAAACCTTAATTGATCCAACTTTGGTCTAGAGGAGTTCCAACAGCCTGAATTTGAAGGCTATGGACCTAAGACTAGTAAGAATATCAGTGAAGATGCTTCTAATAAGGTTAGGGAATCTCCTGGTGCCTCATTGGTTGAGGAGTTGGTGTTAGATGATAAGTTAGAGAAGAAAACTGCTTTTCCTGCTAAGATAGAATTTGTTAAAGCTAAACAACAATAAAAACTAGTTAGAAAAACTATTATCACAGTATTCTTAAATATAACAGGTCCACTATCTCCTAAGGAAAATCAGAGAAATTGGAATAATCAAAAGTCCCAACAGCTAGGAAGTGAATTTGTGATGTACAATAAAGCTTGTTTTGCCTGTGGAAGTTTTGACCATGTGCAGGCTCACTGCAATTACCATCTAAGGGAAAGGGTGGTATCTGGGAATAATTATGCAAGGGTGAATTACAATTATTTTGCTAAAAAGGCTCACCCTAGTGCTCACAGGAACATGGTTCCAAGAGCAGTTTTAATAAAAAAATGGCCTAAGACCACTTAATACTGCTAGGCCTGTTACTACTGCTCATCCCAAAACTTTAGTTTATAGTGCTAGACTAATGTCATATTTTTCTAAATCAGCACAATCAACTGTAAGGAGGCCCTATCAAACAAGAACATCATTAACCAACCAAAATTTTATCCAAAAAGTTAATACTGCTAAGGGAAAATTTTATACTGCTAGGCCAAAAGCAGTTAATACTGCTAGACCAAATTCAGCAGTAGTTAATGCAGTCCAGTGAAAAATCAGAGGTTAATGATGTTAAGGCCACAGCATGTTGGGTTTGGAGACCTACCAAACTTAATATTGCATCAATTACTTTGAAGAAACATAATTATGTTGATGCACGAGGCAGATCCAAGTCAGTGATGGCTTGGGTCCCCAAAGGAAACTAATTTCCTTATTTTTATGTGCAGGATCATCCACAACAAGAAGATCAAGGATATGTTGACAGTGGATGCTCAAGGCACATGACAGGAAACATGTCCTATCTCTCAGACTTCAAGGAATTTGATAGAGGATATGTTACCTTTGGGGGAGGAGCAAAAGGAGGAAAAATTACTGGTAAAGGAACTCTTAAAACTGGTAAGCTTGATTTTGAGGATGTATACTTTGTCAAGGAGTTACAGTTTAATCTTTTTAGTGTTTCACAGATGTGTGACAAAAAGAACAGTGTTCTTTTTACTGACACTGCATGTTTTGTTCTGTCTCCTGACTTTAAGTTAGCTGATGAAAGTCAGGTTTTACTTAAAGTTCCTAGAAAGAACAATATGTACAGTGTTGATATGAAGAATATTGTTCCTAAAGAGAGTTAACAATGTCTTGTTGGAAACAGGCACACTTGATGAATCAATGCTATGCATGGAGGCTAGGTCATGTAAATTTTAAAACTATTAATAAACTTGTTTATTAAAATCTAGTGAAGTTACCTACAAAAACATTTTCATAAAGACTAAACTTATGTTGCTTGCCATAAGGGAAAAGCAACACAAAGCCTCTTTGTAAGTCCAAATTTTCAAACCTCCTATTACTCAGCCTTTATTTTAATGTTGCATATGAGACTTGTTTGGTTCTAACTTTTATGAGCAACATAATGAATAAGAATATTGTCTATGTCATTGATGATTATATGCAGATTTAACTATTGGGTTTTTTTTTTAGCAATCTAAGGGATGAGACTAGTGACATTCTTAGAGAGCTTTATAAAAAGATAGGAAGAATCTAGTTGATAAGAAAGTAAAGATAATCAGGATTGACAATGGAACAGAGTTCAAAAATATAGTTTATGAGTGATTTTTGTGAAAAGAAAGGGCATTAAGAGGGAATTTTAGTTAGAGCTAGAACTCCTCAGCAATATGTGTTGCTGAGAGAAGAAAATAGAGACACTAAATAATTCTACTAAACAATTTTAGCTTACTCTAAGGTTACCTACAACAATTTGGGCTTGAAGTAGTTAAGTACTGCTGTCTAGTGGCAAAAAAAGGGTATAGTATTAAGCCTCATAACAAGACCTCTATGAACTATTTAGAGGTAAACCACCATGCCAAAGCTCATGAGATCATTTTGGGTGATTTAATGTTACACTCTTAATACCTTAGTTTATTTTGGAAAGTTTGATGGAAAGTCCCAATAAAGGAATCCTTGTTGATACTCATTAAATAGAGGAAGGCTTTTAACGTATACAACATTAGAAACCAGAAAGTATAAGAAAGTTATGCATATATGGTTCTTAGAGATAAGCTATTATTACAGGTGATGGTACAAAGTGTGCTTGTTTGATATTGATTCTCTAAACAAAATCTATGAATTATATGCCATTGTTCAGGTAACAAACTCTAATGATTCTGTAGGTAACAGAATGAAAGTATTGGTGCAAGGTCATTCTAGCAAGGAGATAGATCTAGCCAAGACTGCATTTTGAGCCACTAAAGAAAGATTGTATCACTATTAGATTCTTTTCAAGAGAAAGTAGTAATGATGAACCACAACCTTCTAGTGATGCTGGAAAGAAGGATGATGGTGTAAGAAAAGAAAGTGGAATTGATATTCAAGAGAGGCCTAAAAATAGTACTCAAGATATTAATACTGCTAGGCTAAGTATTAATACTGCCAGTACAAATATTACTAATGGTAGTCTAAATATTAATAGTGTTCATCCAATAGTTACTACTGCTAGGTCAAATGGCTATCAAACTGAACCAGACATGTTTTCTTTAGGAGATAATGCTACACTTGAAGCCACGCATGCTAATTTCTTTGGTGATGAAATAACGAAGTATTATAAGCAACATCCACAACCACATATCCATTCCTTCTACTCCAAATACTAGATTCCTAATGATCATTCACTATGATCATGTGATTGGAGATGTCCAGTCTGGGTAGTACAAACAAGGATAATGACAAAATTCAAATGAACAAGAATTAAGATAGTGCCTGTTTATGAAGGGAAAACACATAAGACCTTCATCCTTTGTCTATATGCCTTGGTTTTTCTAGCACAGGTAGAACCAAGAAGGTAATTCAATCTTTGAAGAATCCAAGCAGGATAAAAGAATGCATGATGACATCTATAGTATAAAATTATACCGAAGGTTTGGACTTTAGTGATTAACTATAAGGCAAAAGGCCATTGGAACTAAAATGGTTCTACAAAGAACAAGAACGATGAGAAGAGGCATTGAGTAATTATAAACAAGCAAGTGGCTTGATTTGCACAAGGTTACACTTAAGAAGAGGGAATAGATTAATGATGATGTTTTTTGCCTCCAATTGCTAGATTTAAGCAATTAAGCTATTCATAGCCTATGCCTTCATTTAATACTTTAATATGAACCAAAATGGGGATTTTGTGTAATGGCAAGATTTGAAGATGAAGTTTATTGTCAGACAACCTCTAGGTTATTGAAGATCCAGAATTCCCTTGTACAAATGTTTTAAGGAAAAAAGGCATTATATGGTCTACATCAAGCTCCTAGAGCCTGGTATAGACTATATACTACCATATTTATTATACATAGATTTTATAGAGGACAGATTGGAAAAGACTTTAGTTCATTAAAAGAATACAAAAGTAATATTCTACTAGTGTCAAGTATAAGTTGCTGATATCATTTATGGAATCTACTAAGGAAGGAGTATATGCACTGAGTTTGGGAAATTGAAGCATAAGAAATTCCAAATGAGATTCTATTGGTGAACTCACTTTCTATCCTTAGACTACAAGTGTCTCAGAAAGGAAGATGGAATTATTCAATAGTTAAGACAATTAAGTGTATGGAAATCTTGCAATAAGTTTATGTTTTTTCAAATGTGAAGACATTTAAGTACACCCATGGAGACTTCAAAGCCATTGCTCAAGGATGCAGAAGCTGAAGATGTTGATGTTCACTTATATAGATCAATGATTAGATCATTGATGTACCTAACAGCTTCAAGTACCTGATATAAGTTGTTGTATGTGCTTGTGCTAAGATTTCAATTCACACCTAAATTCACAGCTTTCATGCCTGTAAAAAGAATCATTAGAAGACTAAAAGTCAACCTAAATGTGGCTTTTTGGTATCCTATGACTCACATATGACTAGGAGCTTATACTAGATAGTGTACTATGTTAGGTGCAAGTTTAGACAGGAAATGCCACAACAAGATTTTGGCCAATTTCTTGAAAGCAGATTGAATTCATGGCAAGGGGCCAATAAAAACAAAAAAAAGAAGCAAACTATAGTTGCACTCTACTACTGAAGCAGAGTAAGTAGCTGCTATGCAAGTTGTTGTGGACAAGTACTATGGATTCAAAATCAAATGTTGGATTATGGTTACAACTTCATGAATACCAAGATTTACATTGACAATGAAAGCACCATCTGTATTGTTAAGAATCCAGTGTTTCACTCAAAGACTAAGCACATTAAGAAGAGAGACATCAATTATCAGAGATTCCAATTAGAAGCATCTTAATCATAAGATCAAGATTCACACAGATCACAGATGGTTTGCTGAATTACTCACAAAATCCATTTGATGTTTGCAGATTTTAATAATCAGGACGTGCAAGTATTAGAATGCTAACCTCTTAGGTATTGATTGATAAGGAAATTGTGTTTACTATGAAGCTGATTTACACAAAGTATATTTTGTAATAAATGGAAAAACAGCATAACAGCAAGTGCAGAAGTGGGTGAAGGGTCAGAAAATCCCACTGAACGCCAACCACATCCACAACAGCATTCATACTAGCCATAATCTTGAAACCAATCACGGTTACTAAGTCACTATCTTAACCCAAAAAGACTCAAAAACCTAGGAAAGCCAAAAGGACCACTGAGATATCTCAGTCTAGGATAAACCCTATTCCCCTTGTAGCAAATAAGACTGTCATTAAGGAGTAGGAAGACATAATGGAAAAGGCTGCTACTACTGCTTCTAGCTTAGAAGCAGAGCAGGACAGTGGTAATATAAATAGGACCCAATCCATGACAACACTTAATGAGTCTTTTACTCAAGGAACTGGCTCAGGTAGTGGTCCTAGGTGCTAAGATACCACATTGGGGGTGGGGGGTGCAAAAGCTCAAATTAAGTTTGAGACTGCATCTAAACAGTCCAATGATCCACCTCTCTCAAGAGTTAACACACTTGGAAGTGGGGAGGATAGCATGAAACTAAAGGAATTGATGGATCTTTGTATAAAACTGCTTGAAAAGGTTCTTGATTTAGGATAACAAAAACAAACTGAGTGAATTGGTGAGAAAAAGAAATGAGAGATGTAGTGAGTTCAAAAACAGAAAGAGAGATGTGTGAAATAAAAACAGATAGAGTGATTCAGTGAGAAAAAGAATTGAGAGATAAAGTGAGAATAAAAACAAAAAGAGAGCTTGTGAGAATCAAAATTAATGATGGAAATGCTTTTTGGAACAAAATTGCAGTTAAATCTGGTAACTCAAACGTTAGTACTGCTGGGCATTACTTAGTACTGCTGGGTATTACTTAGTACTGCTGGGTATTACTTAGTACGCTTGTACATACTTAGTACTGCTAGACTACCATTAGTACTATTTGGGAATAACAGATTTTTCTTAATTAAAAATAGTCGTTGAGATATTTCCGCCAACTACTTCACTTATAGGTTTTCCTTACATTAGTATAAGATCCATTGAACTTTCTTTAACTCATAATATTTATTCACGATAAGCATCCAATTCTATTCAGTCGGTCTAATCAAAACTTTAAGTGCTCTTTATATAATCTCAATTGACTTTGCCAAACTCACATACTCTCATAAAAGATCCTAACCCAGACCTCAATCGATCTTTTCTTCATCAACAATGGCGAATTTGGAGTTCTGTGACACACACAACATGGTTGCTTACTTAAAGAAAACAGAGGGAAGTGAAGGATTTCACCATATAGTAGATTTTTCGTCATACAATTCAACATACAGATATGCTCGTACGAAGATCCGCCACAATCTATGTTTTTTCCTCTTATATAATATCAATTTTGGCAAACTAACTACTGTAACACACTTATAATGGAGAAATGGAAATAACTGCTGCAATAGATAGGAAAGTCAAGATTGTTACTGAAGCATCTATTAGGAGGCATCTTAAGTAGAATATTCTTAATGGTATTAGTATATTTTCCAACTACTAAAATTTTTTGATGCAACTTGCTCTTATGGGGTATGTGTCCAATTCTGACAAATTAACCTTTCAAAAAGGACACTTTTCCCCTCAATGGAGGTTTTTGATCCATACCATCCTTCATTGTTTAAGTTCTAAGAAAACTGCTTGGGAACAATTTAGTAGCAATATAGCAACTGCTAGCATTTGCTTGGCCACAAACAGAACTTTTAATTTCTCAAAGATGATTTTTGATGGAATGGTGAAAAACTTGGAAAGTAAACACAAATTTTTAACGTATCCAAGATTTATTCAAGTCTTTTTAAACAAGTACAAGAGACTGCTTCTACCTCACAACAGAACTTATATTGCTCCTACCCTTACACAAAAACATTTTAGCAATATGAGGAGGGCTTCTAAGGGTTATACTGGGGTGGACATTCTATTGTTTCCAACAATGCTTGTTCAGGCCCAGTGTTCAGGGAGAAAGATCAACAGTCCTAGTTGAGGTCCTATTACATACCCATCAGTGCACCATTATCCTCACACCCACCAATTCATCACCCTCTAGATAACTACCTAGACAGGAATCTGTGTTTCCTACCCAAATCGTTCTACTCAAACCATGTGCCAGATGAGGCCTTGCTCTATATGAGCGAAGTCAGACATAGAGGGGCTGCCACTACTGTCACTAGCTTAGATGCAGGCAGTGCAGAGGTAAACAAATGATAAGACCTCAATCCATGCCCCATGATTTACCTCTGCCCAAGAGTTCACCCACTAGAAGAGATGAGGCAGAATGCAAACACAAAGAATGATGGATATTGATTACAAAATTGACAAAAGAGATATTGAAGCATTGGAACAAACATGCAGCAGACAAAGAAATATCTATGGTAATTGCAATTACAAATGCGAAAAACAACAACAGAAGAAATAAGAGAAAACAGTCAAGACTAGCCAAGCTATTGAAGGAAGGCCAGAAAAGTTGAATCTGTGATCAAGAATAATAAGGATGTGGGATTCAACCAAAAAGGTTGAGTAAGATATCTGAAATATATGACCAAGAACTTGATATTTCTTGGTACAACATGATGCATAGGGTTCAGGGGAGGCATGAGCAATATTTTGAGTTCACAACAGGCAGAATAAGTTTATACTACATGAAAAAAGAGTTAGTACTGCTAAGTCCAGTTTCCACTGCTGGTGCATATAGTTAAGTACTGGGCAAGTGCTAGTTCAGCCAAAAGTACAATGGTAAACCTATAATAGAGGACGCTAAGACTATTCAGACCAAGACAAAGTTGCAGCTAGAACAAGAAAGACTTGGTTATGAAGAAGGTCTGAGATTAAAGGCTGAAATTGATGAAGAAGAAAGGCAGAGGATTACTAGGGTACAAGAAGAAGCAAGCTCTTTCAACATTGAAGAATGGGATGACATTCAAGCTAGAGTTGAAGCTGATGAAGAGTACATAGATTTACAATCAAGGAAAGTAGAGATGAAGTCAAAAGCTGAAAAAGCAAGATGCTAATAGAGGCTTAACAATGAGAGAAAGAGATACATTGTAGCACAAAAAGGCAGAAGAAAGTGGAACAAGCCCCTGCACCCAAACAAGCTCAACAAGGACTTACATGTCTCAATATATCAAGAACATGAGAAGTCATACATTGAAGTAGTTGAAGAGTTATTCTTTTGATGAAATCAAGAATTTGTTTGAAATAACAATGAGGAGAGTACACACATTTGTTCTAATGGAGAGTAAAAGTGAAAGAGTAATTCCTGAGTTGGCAGCTGGAACTTTTAAAAGAGATGCAGAAGAAGAACTTGTTCAAGAAAGTTCAAAGAGACTAAAGACTGGAGAAAGCTCAGTACCAGCTGAAGAACCAAATGATAAAGAAGAAGAAGAACTATCACAAGAAAGGATACAGCAAATGATGATAATAGTTCCAGAGCAATGAATGAATGTTGAAGCTTTACAAACCAAGTATCTTATAATTGATTAGGAGATTTACACTGAAGGAGCCTAGAAAAAAGGGTAAAAAAAAAAAAAACTGGAAGATCTCAAAAGTTAGTAATCATACTGAGGTATATCAATTCTATGATGAATATGCAAAAAAGCCTTTGATGAGAGAAGACTATAGTTGAAGCTTGTGGAGCCTAGTAAAAGCGAGTTCACATCCAAAAACCTTTTTTGAAAAAAAAAAACAAAACCAACAAAAGACAAAGAAAGAGAAATATGGGTTGAGTTAAAGAGATTGTTTGAACCAGATACAAATGATGAATTGTGGAAGCTTCAAAAGCATATTCATGATAATTTAACTTGGAAGCTATATGATTCATGTAGAGTGCATTATGTGTCTACAGAGGATGCAATTGACATCTACATGCTGGTTCATCCAATTACAACAACCACCAATCCTGACACCGGCTACTACTCCAAGCTCCTCGCTTCAAAAACTTCCTGACTTTGCTTCGTTGTTTGGTTTTGATAACAGACTAAAAGCCTTAGAAGATAACTTCTCGGAATTCAAACAAACAAATCAATATGCTGAAGCACTCTCTTCCATTCCTGGCATCGTTGATCATTATCTGGCCAATAAAATGCAGGAAGCAGTAGATGTTGCAGTCCAACTGAAGTATGACAGAATTCGAGAAGAGTCTCATACTGAAAATCAACAATTTCTTGATTCAATCGATGAAGGAATGAAGAAAGTAATCAAGGAACAAGTCAAGAAAGAAGTCTCAAAGATCACTCCAAAAATTGAGAAGTTAGTAAACGAACAACTCGAGTCTGAGGTTCTGGTACGATCATCAAAGGAAGCCAAGACGTCTCATGCTGTAGCTGCTAATCTTTCAGAACTAGAGCTGAAAAAGATCTTAATTGACAAGATGGAAGCTAACAATTCTATCAACAGGTCAGACATTCAAAGACAGCTCTACAAGGCATTAGTCGATGCGTATGAAGCTGACAAAATTCTGCTAGATACTTATGGTGATACAGTCACAATAAAAAGACCTCGAGATGGTGCAGATGATGATCAAGAACCCTCCGCTGGAACAGACCGGGGGTCCAAAAGAAGAAGGTCAGGAAAAGGACCTGCATCTACCAGTGCTCCAAGAGAAACGACAACCATGACTGCAGGAAAGACTACTACAGGTTCTAAGACTCACAAGCAATCTGCTAGCCAATCTGCTCCGGTAGAGGAAACTATGCAAACTACAGATGTCTTTGAAGCACCTGCACACCAGGAGTTTGAAACAGGTGTCCATGATGAACAAGCAGAAGAAGAGGTCCAACATCTTCCTGACTGGTTTCAACAACCTACACGACTACCTTCTCCTGATCATGCATGGAACAAGTCTGTACCTGCCGTTCATGAATCTGTCCAAACTTGGCTAAGCAATCTGACAAGAAGACAAGACCCTCGAGAGTCATTCGATGAGCTAACAGACACAACATTTGACTTCTCCGCTTTTGTGATGAACCGGCTAAATGTTAAAACACTAACACCTGAATTGTTAGCAGGTCCAACATTTGAGCTGATGAAAGGTACATGCAAGAGTTTGACTGAACTTGAATACTTTTGTGAAGAAGTCTACAAAGCCACAACCGAAAAATTGGACTGGATCAACCCCGAAGGCCGCCAATATCCTCATGATCTGCGACAGCCACTACCGTTGGTTCCAAATTCTCAAGGTCGTCATGTTATACCATTTCATCACTTCATCAATAACGACCTTGAGTACCTACGTGGTGGTGAGTCAAGCCGCAAGTACTCTACTTCAGTTACGAAGACCACGGCTGCAGATTACGGGCATATTAAATGGATAGAAGACTTAGTGCCCAACTCAATGTGGAGTCAAATGATAGTCAACTACGACAAATTCGCTCTTTGGGAAATCTTACATTGGGGCAAAAAGCGAAGACAGTTCTATGCATTTGCGACCATAAGGGAATCAGCTCGTGACGTCTACTCAAAAAGAAGAATTATTGCTGTCACAAAGGTGGAAATAGTCGAATGGCAAAACTACAAGCATCTTGACTGGATTACTGTATGGAGGGATGACGACATACTTTACAAGTTCAAAGAAGGCGACTTCCACAGACTTCGGATCCAAGACATTGAAGACATGCTGCTTCTTCTCGTGCAGGGAAAGGTGACAAATCTCAACGTTGAAGAACGTATTGCATTTAATGTCTCCTTAAGAATGTTCACAAGAAGTGTTGTCATCCAAAGGCGTATGGAAGATCTTCAATTGGGTGTTGAAAGCTATCAAAAGAAACTCAACCTCACAAAGCCTGACACGTACAGATCCAATGATCCAAATCTGAGAAGACGAGACGTTATACACCATACTTTGATTCCAGAGGATTCATCTATGAGAACAAAGACAAGAAGAACAAGATTGATGCGCATTGACGAACTACACTCAAGTTCAGCTGATGGCACTCTCGATTTGTTCGGACTGCTTCTAAATGGATCGCCTCAAGGGAATTAGAATGGCAGTATCTGCCTCAGTCTTTTTGGGCCAACGTTACAAAGCAAATTGCACGAGTTGATTACAGGCAATTGACAAAGACTAAAGCACTAAGGAGGTAATGTGGAGTTTGGAGAGATTTGTAGGTGGAAGACCATACGGGGGTGACTTACGGCTACTTTAAAGGGACCATCTGATTTTATCATTTTGTTTCGTTTCATCTTAAAAAGGTCAATCCTCGTAAAATAATTTTATCTTGTGAATATGTTAATTACTAGTGTAGATTTTTTGGTGAAAAATAAGATGTGCTCGAGTACAAATTTTTCAAGAATTTCTTAGTAAATTCAAAAAAAAAAATCTTTGAAAATGGGAATTCGGGTGTTTTATAACTTGTGATCTCTTAGCTCTCTCAACAAAAATCTTTGCTACTTTTCAAAGGTTTAGTTTGGGGAAGTTTTGAGATATTTGGTTATAAGGCATGTAATATTGCGTGAGGACACGCAATCGTTTAGTTTGGGGAATTTTGATAAGTGTAAAATACACATATCTGTTTATACCAAAAATGACCTTAAATGACCCAAAACAGACTAAAAATGGCAAAAATATACTTGTTTTTGTGTTTTGTGTGTGCAGGTACGGATAAGACAAATATCACAAGAAAACCGTCAAAAACGGGCAAACACGAACACGGAAATCAGAAGAGCACAAAAGAAGCCAAGGATTCAAGAAAAGTCAACTATGGTCAAGCTTCAGTCAAAGAAAGTCAAACCTTGGTCAACAGAAGTCAACCACTAGAAGACAAAAATCCCAATGTTTCCATTTAAGTCCCTCAAGTTCCAAAAGTTACACAAATGGTCCCTAAGGCTTAATGGGCCCATTTTCCTTAAAAACTTACCCGGATCCAAAACCCATAACAAAAAGCCCAAAATCATTGGCCCATTACCATTTTATTAAACCACAGGGACCATTCCTGCCAATATTCAAAGTCATTTAGCACTTCACTTCTATAAAACAAAGAGAGGGACTGAAATTGCATTAGCCCAAAGTTCAAAACGAATTTTACCCTTTTCAGTTAAAAGTGGCGCCAAGAACAGGATACTATTCATCATCTTCTTCACTTTTTACCACAATCAAATCAAAGGGCAAACACAAATTAAGGGGCACAAATGACTATTCAAGTGAAGCACAACATAATGGCAGGGATAATTAAGTCAAATCATGAGCTCTCATTGGATCACTCAAGTCATCAAGCCATGTGGCTATGAAGAAAGCACAAGGAATGGTGGGTTTTACTCTATCAGCACTCACACAACTAGCACAAGCTGTCACATCAAAGGAATGACAGCTTGGCAATCCGTGTGTGCATCAAATTGATCCAACGGCTCAAGATCACTCCCTAATGATTGATGGAATGGATGGTACGGATTGAAAGGAGCGTGTTGATCAAGGCACAGCCTAGAAGCTTCCCTGGATTGCTATAAATAGGACTCACTCTCACACACATGAGCTAGTTCTTTTTCACCTTTTAAATTTTCTAGTTTTTTTAGCTTAAATTTTAGTTAATTTCAGTTTAAGCCATTTGTAATTTTCCTTTCAGAAATGTAATGAAGCTTTTCAGTTTAATGAAATTAAGTTTTTCTGTCATCATTCTCTATTTACATTCATAAACTCTCCTACTTAAGCCACTTTTACTTATAAGCTCATATAAGCTCTCTCAAGTCTATAAGCTTGAGATAGAGCTTGTGTAATCAAGTTTTAATCCCTACTTAAGCCTTAAAATCAGAATTAACTAGCTTACCTTGAACTTATTGGAATTTGGCTTATGGAAGGGGAGTCAATTGTGGAAGGACTCCCAAGGACCTTTACTGGCTTATTTTAAATAAGCCAGAGCTGTAGAAAAGCTCTATGAGCATGTTTGCTTCTGTTAAGCTGAAGCTTTTGTAAGTTCTCCTTTTACTTTTCTTGTTTTAATTTTTAAACTTTAAATTACTTAATTAGCTTAGATTTGCTTATTTGCTTATTAAAAGTGCTTATCTGTTTTCTAGCTGCTAATTTGAGTTTTATATTGTTACTTAGTGCTTATTCATCATCTGTTTTTAGCTTAATTGTTATCTATCATAATAGTTTCATTTCTGTCTTAAAATCATAAAAAATCCAAAAATATAATTAGCATAGTGTAGATCTTAGATTCTAGCCTTAAGTAACTATGGATTTCTGTTTGTTAAGATTGTTTTAAGCTAATTAGCATCTGGTATTAAGGTTTTAATAAATAGATTTCAAAATCCTAAGCTTAATCAAATTCTGCAAAAGCTAAAGGAGTGTTTGGTTTAAGGCTTTTTGACCATCAAAAGTCAAAGTGAGTTCTAATCTTTGCTTGAGACAGTTGTGCAATCATTTTTAATTAGTTGAGAAAGAGTTTTCATAGGTTAAATTTCAAATTTGAACAAGTTAGGGCTTAATCTAAATGTGTCAGCACCAGGGGAGGTAATTTCCTTAAGCTAGTTTGTTAGATTTTGATTCAAGCCTTTTTAAGCTTGAAATTTGTTCATATTGTGTTTGAACACACTCACTTGAGTGTGCAATGCAGGAGTTACCACTAAGGTAACCTGCATTTTTGGTTTTGGTCATTTGGAAAAGGTGCATCAGTAAGAACACACTGCAGTCTTAAACTGCAGTATTTTTGATCCAATATTAAGCTAGTTTAAGTGATTTTTAGCTTCTATCTTTCAGTAGGTTTTTAGATTTCATTTAGCTTAGTATAGATTAGGCCTTAATTTTCATTTCCTAGCTTAGTTGCTTAGGTAAAATTGCTCTTTAAGTCATAAAAAAAATTCAAAAAGTCCAAAATCAGTAGCAGTTAATATATAGATTATCAAGTTGATTTCTAGCTTAAAGGATTAGGATTTATCATTTAGTTTAATAGCTTAATAGTTGTTTAGTTAGTTTTCATAAGTTTAAGGTCTGAAATAGCTCATTGAGCTATTTAGCTTAATTTGTCTTTGGGTTATTTGTGTAATGTTCTGAGTTTAGCCTTTTTGATATCTAATTTCAGTTAGCATTAGGTGCTTCCAGTTAATTTAGCTTTTTAAAACTAATTTTACATGTTACAAGGATTCTAGAACAGCTTGTATTTTCAAATTTGAGCTTATAATGAAGCTTGTGCAAGAGTTTTAGTCCAAATAAGTATTTTTGAGCTTAAAACACCACTTTCTGTGGTCAGATTCTTCAAAAGCTCTTTTTGAGCTTAATTTTAGTTTTCAGCTTATACTCCTTTTATAAAAGTTGCTTAAAAATAAGTCCTCTTTGATTTTGTGCTTTAAAATTTCAAAAATAAAAAAAATGCAAAAAGGTGAGGCTGGGACTTGAACCCACGACCTCTCCCTTAAAGCTATCTCTCTTTTCCATTGTGCTAGGTGGTACAAGTTGTTACCACTTTCTTTCTTTTATTTAATATAGTCATCTTCATTTCCTTACTAGTATAATAAGCCGAAGCCTGTTTGCTTATTTTCCCAGCTTATTAGATAAGCTGGGATCTTGGTTCTATTTTTCTTATCTTCTTTGTTACTAGTTAGACTTTTCCTGATTTTTTGGTAATTTTTCATTAAGTAGATTAATTTTTATCATTTTTCGTAGGTTTAAAAATTGAAAAATCATTAAAAAATAGAAAAAAGTTTCAGAAAATAAAAAAAAATAGTTTTTAGATTTAGAAAAATTAGTTTTAGTTTTACAATCATTAAAATCATTTTCACCTCTTTTAGATTTTTATTTTCATTTTTAGGCTTTTAATTTCAATTTTAAAAATAGGATTTTAATTTTAAAAATAGTTAAAAATAGTTTTCTAAGTTTTTATGTTATTTTAGACTTTTATAAGCTTAAAAATCATTTTTCTCAATTTTTAGAACTTAATTTGCTATTTTTTAGGATTTAATTAGATTAAATTAGTTTTTAATTCATAATAAATTCAAAAATAATCAAAAAAATATTTTTCTTTTTCTTAAAATTTTCTTTTGTCCTATTTTAGGTTTAGAAATTTAGTTTGCATTTTTAGGAGTTAATTTAGTGTATTTGCTTATTTGTCGCGTTTTATTTGTTTCCCGTTAATTAGTTTAAGTGTTTAATTGCTTTTAATTGATTGTTGCTTTTATTTAGTAGTTATAGATAATCAAAAATATCTTTTCTCTCATTCAAATCATAATCCGAGCTAAAACGTGGTTTCAATTTCACAAGTCGTTGGGGAAACGACCCGGGTGATCATTCTTCCCGGTTAAATATACGTATTATATATTATATATATCTTTTAGAGTGAGCTTTTCTTAAGGGAGACTTTAGGAAAGTTCTTAATTGCTCTTTTAGAATATTATATTGTATATTTTATTGTGTATCAACAACCCTCCCCAGCCATTCGAGTTTCTCTCAATAGAAACTTGTCTCATTTGTCACGGAGGTACACACGACTTCTATTGACTTTCTCACTCTGAGTTAGTTAATATTAAATAGGTGGCAGTCTGTTCCAGCCTCTGATTACAAAAACCAAAATGCACTAATCGAGTCTAGAGCCAAGAGATTAATAAAATAAATCTCAGTAGGACACATTCCATTACAAACCCTTGTTGAACATCAATAAGTTCACAAGCTGTTAACAAGAGTCCTACGCATTATCCTTATGATCTTGCCAGAACATCCGAGTGATACTTAAGGTGTTTATAATGAAGATGGAAATCCTGTTTGAGCCAACATCAAACAAGCTCTTGGTAGGTGACTTACGCGATTCTATATGAATCAAACTTGTGTCAACTGGAAAGAAACGATGGTGCGATTCTATGTGAATCAAACATGTTCCAGTAAATGAATTGATGACTTAATCATAAAGATAGTAACTATTTGATTCACTTTTACAGTGTTGTCTGCTTTGAGACGTTCCGGTAATGAGAACTAGCAAGCATGGTAAATCTAATACATCTGTGTTAGAAGATCCTACGCTTTGAGCTGGAAACCCTGTCAAGGAGATTCTTTGAATCTACCTGATCACAAGTACAATATTTATACTGTAAAACGGTCCTACAGAACAGGAGGTTAATCTAACCAAATCCGGACGAATGACAAAGCCATATTCGTCCACATGCTTTATTGCTAACTGTTTTATTTCAGGATTCATATAAAGATGGAGATGTAGACGCCTCATTCCAGCTGAAGTTGAATTCATTACCACATGCTCATGCTCAAACTACAAAGACATATTATAAGCATCAAGATTCAAGAATCAAGAAAGCTCAAGTATTAAAGACAAAGACTTCCGCAAACTCTGATAAACAAGATCTTCCTTTAAGATATCAAGTCTATCAAGGGAGATTATTAAAAAGCTTTCAAGAAGATGCAAAGTATGACCATGTTGGTCGTGACACAAGATCGCAAGGTGGCAAAGACGATCAAGACTGAAGGATAAAGATTTAAAGATCTCGGATGTAAAGATGAAGTAGAAAGACAATGACAAAGGCTCAAGATCAAAGATCACACAGCATGAAGGAACAAGCCTACAAGATAAAGACATAATGCAAAGAACTCAACGACAAGACAATCTCAAAGACCTCACTTCGGGGAAGATTGTTAGCATAAAAAACGAGTCTAACATTGAAGCTTAGAATCTCTCAGAAACCAAGCTTAGGGGGAGATTGTTAGCCTCAAATATTAAGTCAATCTCGGTCTTTATCTTACTTATGTAGTAATAGGCTAGAAGGGTAAACGAGCTCGTAATCGTAAGCTAATCTTGTACCAGTATCGGGTTTAAACCTATTTGTAATCCCGAGCCCGACCCAAGACAAATACCATGGCCCATTAAAGCCTAATATGGCCGGCCCCCATTTAGTATAAATACCCCTCTCCAAGTGTGGAGAGGGTGTTGGTCTCATTTGTATTTTGTGCAAGTAAATCAACCATCTCATTTTCTCTCTACTTTCTCTCTCTTATTTCTCTCTAAAATTATTTCTTTATCTTCTCATCTTATTTTTCTTATTCAAGTATGAAGTGAAGTGATTATTGGGTTCCGACAAGTTCATTTTCTTAAAAAGCCAAAATTAAGTCAGTAGAAGGCTGTCTGTTTCAGCTTATTTGTGCTTTTCTATAGATTTTTGTGTTTTAATAAGCCAAACAATTTTGATTTAGTCATTAGTTAAAATTAGTTAAACTACCATTTTTCTTGTGTTTTTTTGAGCTTATTAGTAAGTTTCAAATATAGTTCATTTTATTAAATTTGCTTATTTTCATGTGTTCTTTAAGTTTTTTAAAGAAAATTTGAAAAATAATTTTTTTTTGCAAAAAGGTAAGGTCCAGGACTTGAACCTGAGACCTTCCCTTCACTCACACACGTATTTAACACCACCCTCTTTTACCATCTGCCCTTGGGACTTCTTCACTAAACACTTGCATTATTTAATTTATAAGGGCTTTTAACCAGTTTAAGCTTTCAGCTTATATTTGCTTATTTTCAGCTTATTCGTTCAGCCATTTTCCCAGTTAGTATTTTTCTTAGATTCCTCACTGTTCAAAGTACTTTTCTTTTTTTTTTTTCAGAATTTTATAAATTAGTTTAATATTTTTAATAATATTTTTAGATTAAATTTGTTTTTAATTCATAATAAATTAAATAAAAATCAACAAAATATAATTCTTTTTTTTTAAATTTTGTTTTATCATTTAAGATTGTTAAAAATTAAATTTGCTTTTTTAGGGTTAAAATTTGAAGTTTTAGGTTTTTAAGGTACGTTTTAGAATACTGTTATCGTTTTTTGCGTATAATTCGTATTTGCTTTAATTGTTGCTTGTTTTTATTTGTTATTTGCTTTATATTTTTAGAAATTAGAATCAAAATCAAGAATCTTAATCCATTCAAAATCTCGATCACAAACGTCAACACGAAGTTCAATTCACGCCTCGTTGGGACACAAACGACCCAGGAAACGACTAGAAGGGGTTACCTTTGAAGTCGATACTTCCGGAATTATCTTTTATTTGTGAGTTGGTTCGTTTGCCGGTTCACCTATATTATATATATATACTATTGATAACGATCAATTTTTGGCGCCGCTGCCGGGGAGGTTGTGTTACGAATTCTAAGTTATCGTTTGAAGATTGTTTTTTGAAGATCCTTCCTCGGAAGTTATTCTTGTATTTGTGAATATTTTCATATAAAAAATACAAAAATATTATAAAGTAATCAAAAATCCAAAAAAAAAAATTAAAAAACCAACAAAAGAAATCGAGTTGTCAATTGTTAAATCGGCTCACCTTTTGGATTATAAACTATAAGAGAGGTATAAGGAGGGTTGATCCTACGAACTTCGACCCGAAAGGAGAAGGTTTTTAAAACGCTTCGCGCTTACCCGCTTACCCGCTCCTCCGCTTCTTTGTGCGTTTTTCTAAAGAGCTACCGTGCACCTTTGACTTCCGGTTGCCAAAAAGAATTTGTGTGTTTAATTTTTAATAAAGATTTGTTTTTAGTGCATGCGCACTCTTTCTTCAGGTCCAGTTGTCGAACTGTCAACAACTCCCAGAAGACGTCGAAATAAAAAACGTTCCCAACAACAAGTCAATCCGACTATTGTTGAAGAAAAACCCGTAGTTACGATGGCCGATACACGTACTATGGCATAATTGCTCCGTGCACCCACCGAGGGAAATGCAGAAGCAATCATTGTACCACCAATTCCCGCTGAGCATTTCGAGCTCAAACATAGTCTTCTAAATCTTGTAACTTCTAAACAATACTTCGGTTTTGAGAAAGAAGATCCTCATGCTCATATTCATTGGTTCAACAAGATTACTTCTACGATGAAGTATAAAGATGTGCCTGATTCAGCGATTAAGCTTATGCTTTTTCTATTTTCTATCGATGGTCCAGCCCGGATTTGGCTCGAGAAAGAACCTCCTTGCTCTATAACAACTTGGGATGATCTTGTCTCCAAGTTTATTAACAAATTCTTTCCTCCCTCAAAAACAACAAATCTCCAGAATGAAATCTCAAACTTTCAACAACGTTTTCATGAACCGTTTCATGAGACGTGGGACCATTTTAAGGATCTCCTTTGTGTGTGCCCACATCATGGTTTTACGGAATTGCATCAACTTGATACTTTTTACAATTCTTTAAACCTAACCGATCAAGATTCTTTGAATTCCGCCGCCAGTGGTAATCTTTTAGAAAAAAGTACTCAAGATGCGTTGAAAATTATTGAGAATGAGCACCTCTACCTCCGGTCTTTCACCCGATGTTGCTGCACTCACTGATGCCGTTAAGGCTTTGCTTCTAAAAAACATAACCCCTCCTCCAGCTTCCGTTAAAGCGGTTGAAGAGAGTTGTGTTACTTGACACCGTCCTCCAAGTGTAGCTCATCAAGTTTGACCACCCAGTTTTCCACCAGTTCACAACAATCAAAAACGGGGAAATAATTACAACCAAGGAAATTTGACTTACCGAGCTCTGATTCCACCAACTCAAGCTGCTCTGTCTAATGAACTCGTAAATTACATGAAAATTAATGAAAGAAACATGCAGGCTATGCGAAATCAAATAACTAATATGAAAGCTGAGTTGAAGAACGAATTTCAGGCCACGATGTTGCAACAAAACAATAAACTTGAGAACATGTTGAGTAATTATTTTCAAATGAACAAACCTCCGAGTTCGGGTCCTCTTCCTAGCAATACCGTTACTAACCCGAAAGGTGACTTGAAAGCAATCACCACCCGAAGTGGTGTTTCTTACGATGGACCTCCAATTCCTCCACCTTTCTCTTCTTCTCCTAAGGTGGTGGAAAGAGAGCCCGAGGTAACAAAGGATCCGGTGCAACCGAGTACCGAAAAAGTCCAACCTCCGGATGTCCAACCTCAAGCACCAAACTCTGAACCCGTTATTGCTCCTAAGCCTAAACCAGATTTACCTTATCCTTCGAGACTCAACAACCAAAAACTCCAAGAAAGAGACGATCATCAAATGATGAAGTTTCTTCAAATCTTTCGAAGCTTACACTTCAACCTTAGCTTCTCGGATGCTTTACTTTACATGCCCAAATTCGCTTCCACATTCAAGAATCTTCTTAGCAATAAGGAGAAATTATTTGAAGTGGCCAATACACCGGTGAATGAGAATTGTTCGGCGGTTATCCTAAAGAAGTTGCCCGAAAAACTGGGAGACCCCGGTAAATTTCTCATTCCATGTAATTTTCCTGAGATAGTTGAATGCTTAGCCCTGGCCGATCTTGGTGCAAGCATCAACTTGATGCCTCTCTCCATATGGAAGAAGCTATCACTCCCCGAACTTACTCCTACTCAAATGATTCTTGAGCTTGCGGACCGGTCTACTACTAGACCAACTGGCATTGCCGAAGATGTCTTTGTAAGAGTAGGAAAGTTCCATTTTCTGGCTGACTTTATGGTCGTTGATTATGTTGTCGATCCTCTAGTTCCTTTAATTCTCGAAAGACCCTTTTTGAGGACGGCACGAGCTTTGATTGATGTTTACGGTGAAGGATTAACTCTCTGAGTGGGTGATGAAGCCATAACATTCAAAGTTGGTAACACTTCAAAATTCTCCTACAATGATGCTGAATCGATTAACCGAATCGATGTCATCGATGTAGCTTGTGAGGAGTATTCTCAAGAAGTGTTAAGATTTTATGGCAATTCTAAGAGTGCCAATCCCACTCCAATTTCTGAACCAATCATCGCTAAATCTTCACCCCCCTTACTCCATTTGAGGGAGGTGATTTCATTCTAGAGGAAATTGAAGGTTATCTTGCAAGTGACTCAGTTCCACCGGGAATTGATTCTAAAGATATAAGCGAATTTTTCTCCACGTTTCCTATCCCCGTTGAGGATAGTGACTTTTTCTTGGAAAACCCCAAAACATTTCCCTCTGAACTTGAGACTTTTAGATTTGATATTAAAGAGAAGAATAGTGGCAGTACCACTAATCATGCTAATGTTTCTCTTCCAGAGTATGAACGATTCTATTCGGATGGAGATATTCGTCTCCTTGAGAAATTCTTAAATAATGATCCATCATCCCCTATCCTTCCGAAAGAGATTAAAGCTGTAGAACTAAAAAATGAAAAATCTTTAGTTAATGAACCTCCGAAGCTTGAAATTAAGGACTTACCTTTTCATCTCGAGTATGCATTTTTGGAGGGTATCGATAAATTACCCATCATTATTGCTAAGAACTTAAAAGACGAAGAGAAGGAACGCCTCATAAAGGTTTTAAAGGCCCACAAGCAAGAAATTGCTTGGAAACTCTCTGACATTAAGGGTATTGACCCACAATTTTGCACTCACAAAATCTTAATGGAGGATGACTTTAAACCGGCGGTCCAACATCAGAGAAGGGTTAATCCAAAAATTCATGAAGTTATCAAAAAGGAAGTTATAAAACTCCTTGATGCCGGATTGATTTACCCTATCTCAGATAGTCCTTGGGTTAGCCCCGTGCATTGTGTACCCAAAAAGGGTGGAATGACCGTTGTGACAAATGAAAATAACAAGTTAATTCTGACTAGGTTAGTTACCGGGTGGCGTGTTTGTATTGACTATAGGAAACTTAACAATGTCACCCGAAAAGACCATTTCCCGTTACCATTCATGGACCAAATGTTAGAACGATTAGCTGGTAACGAGTACTATTGTTTCTTAGATGGATTCTCTGGGTATTTTCAAATCCCGATTGACCCGCAAGACCAAGAGAAGACTACTTTCACTTGCCCTTATGGAACATTTGCCTATCGACGTATGCCTTTCGGCTTATGTAATGCTCCTGGCACATTCCAAAGGTGCATGATGGCCATTTTCCAAGACATGATCGAGGAAACTATGGAAGTCTTCATGGATGATTTCTCGGTCTTCGGGGATTCCTTCTCATCTTGCCTCTCCCATTTAGCCAAAATGCTCAAAAGGTGCGAAGACACCAATCTTGTTCTAAATTAGGAGAAGTGCCACTTCATGGTCAAAGAGGGCATTGTCCTCGGCCACAAGATTTCAAAATCTAGGATTGAGGTAGATAGGGAAAAAGTTGATGTTATTGCAAAATTGCCTCCTCCCACATCCGTCAAAGGAATTCGGAGTTTTCTAGGTCACGTTGGGTTTTATCGTCGATTTATTAAAGATTTTTCTAAAATTGACCGACCAATGACCCATCTTCTTGAAAAAGAGACTCCATTCATTTTTTGACCGATTGTAGAGAGGCGTTTGAGACCCTTAAGAAGAAACTAACCAAAGCTCTGATATTAGTTGCCCCCGATTAGGACTTGCCCTTTGAAATTATGTGTGATGCTAGTGACTTTGCGATTGGGGCAGTCTTGGGGCAATGAAAGAACAAACATTTTCAACCAATACACTATGCGAGCAAGTCTATGATTGAAGCCCAAACTCATTATACTACTACGGATAAAGAATTATTAGCCGTGGTGTATGCCTTTGAGAAATTCCGACCTTATCTAGTCTTGTCGAAGACCATAGTGTATACAGACCACTCGGCTCATAAGTATCTTCTCGCTAAGCAAGATGCTAAACCGAGATTGCTCTATTAGATTCTTCTGATCCAAGAATTTGATGTCAAAATCCGTGATAAAAAAGGACCGGAGAATCTAGCGGCCGACCACTTGTCTAGACCAGAGAATCCCCATCAAAGTGATCATGATAAAAAAATTACCGAAACATTTCCTCTTGAGACACTAGGGATGGTGACTTTTCATGTTGATTGTAACACCCCATGGTTTGCCGACATTGCAAACTACCATGCGGGAAACTTTATTGTGAAAGGGATATCGTCCTAACAAAAGAAGAAATCCTTTAAGGATGTTAAGCATTATTTTTGGGACGACCCCTAATTGTTTAGGATTTGTGCGGATCAAGTGATTAGACGGTGTGTATACGGCCAAGAAGCCGTTGATATCCTCATGGCTTGCCATAATGGACCCACCGGGGGACATCATAGTGCCAACTAAGCCGCTAAAAAAGTCTTTTATTCTGGTTTCTATTGGCCGACGATTTATCGAGATGCCCATGACTTGGTCACACGGTTTGACGCTTGTCAACGTCAAGGCAAAATCTCGCAACGTGATGAAATGCCTCAAAATGCAATTCAAGTTTGCGAGATCTTTGACATATGGGGCATCGACTTTATGGGCCCGTTCCCGTCTTCACCAGGGAACAAGTACATTCTCGTGGCCATTGACTACCTGTCAAAATGGGTTGAAGCAAAAGCGTTGCCCACTAATGATGCCCGAGTTGTTTGTAAGTTCTAAAAATCTATCTTCGCCCGTTTTGGAACTCCTCGTGCTATTATTAGTGAATGCGGTACTCATTTTTGCAATGACCAATTCGCAAAGGTCATGCTTAAATATGAGGTAACCCACCGACTTTCTACCGCGTATCATCCACAAATGAGTGGACAAGTAGAGGTTTCAAATCGTGGTTTGAAACGCATCTTGGAAAGAATCGTTGGTGAAAACTATGCTTCTTGGTTCGATAAGTTGGAAGATGCATTACGAGCCTTCTGTACCCCGTTTAAAACACCCATCGGGTGCACTCCTTACAAGCTTGTTTACGAGAAGGCTTGTCATCTTCCCATCGAGCTTGAACATAAGCCATATTGGGCCTTAAAGCACTGCAATTTTGACCTTAAGACCGCGGGTGATGACCGAAAAGTTCAAATGAATGAACTTAATGAACTTCGTGATCAATTTCGACCTTAAGACCGCGGGTGATGACCAAAATCAAGAACCTCGGTTTCAACGTCGGTGATCGAGTCCTTCTCTTCAATTCTCGATTAAAGATTTTCTCGGGCAAGCTTAAGACCCGTTGGATCGGACCGTTCACCGTCACCCAAGTTTTCCCTTATGGTACCGTTGAGTTATCTTCAACCAACGGACCTAACTTCAAGGTGAACGGTCATAGACTCAAACATTACTTTGGAGGGGACATACCACCCATGGTTGTCCCGGATCTCCAAACCTTCAACATGGACAAATAAATTTGGGGTCTAGTCAAGCTCGTGACTCGGTTAACAAAAACAAAGCGCTTCTCAGGAGGCAACCCGTCTTTCTGTCATCTTTCTATTTTCTAATAAGTGTAATGTAAGGAGGCTCGCCTCTTCCAATCTCGTGTTTTTGTTGTCTGTGATGATTGGTAGGATTCCCTATATTATGAAGACTCTCATGCGTGTGGTTTTGTCCAACGCTCACTCGGTATTCATTACTTTACATGCTTACTTTGGGAATCCTATATCCTTGATCTTATTGACTAACGTTTAATCTTTGGCATAATTAATAAACGACTTTAGATTTACGTAAGATTCCCTTTTATATTAGGAATATACTTTGGAATTAGTATGAGGGGGTTGGCAACCCCCAAACATTGAGGACAATGTATCGTTCTAGTATGAGGGGGAATCTATCAATTTGATCCTACTTGCATTTGTCTATGTCTTTCACGTATCCCCGTTTTACCAAGAAAAAAATGTTTTGCAAAAATAAAATAAGTGTTTATCATAAATGTTGACTTTCCGCTGGTAAGAATAAGAATAATTTTTGACTTGACCGAGCGTATTGAGCTCTAGCTTACTCCCTTAACCTTTATAAATGTATAAGCTTTTGCTAGTCTTTTATACAAGAAGCTTTAAAATGCGAATTCTAGCTCAAAAGGCCAAGATTTTGCAAGTTTCCATAAATGACTTTAAATATGCAAAGCTTAATTTTATTTGGCTAAGCATTCGCGGATCTTTTTATTAAAGATTTTAAATTTGCGAAGAACGA
>BQNB010080831.1:8171-29811 GCA_026074375.1 Tanacetum coccineum
ATGCTTTTTTGTTATTGATGTTTATTAATATCATTTTCTCTCTCTCTTCTCTTTTATTAACCTATCACATGTAACCAACTCAATTTTATGAAAGTTTCTTTGTGAACTTTGAGTGGATGTAGCATATCTTTTATTTAAATATCTATAACTAAAATGTAAAATTTGGAGTATTACACTTCTCTTGAGCCTGGAAATAATGGTATAAGTGTGGATGGATATCAAAATTTGCTTGGACTATTACAAGCCCAGCAAAACACAATTTTATGGAAGTTTCTTTGTGAACTTCTAGTGAATGTAGCATATCTTTTATTAAAATATCTATAACTAAATTGTAAAATTAAGAGTGTTACACTTCTCTTGAGCGTGAAAATAGTGGTATAAGTGTGTATGGATATCAAAATTTGCTTGTACTATTACAGGCCCAGCATAACTTGCTGGCCTAATATGGATTATCTCAACAATTGTGTCAGGCCCAGTCCATTGATAATAACTTTGTCCATCATATCCATCCCTCGGCTATATTTGACGTTTGGCCTCCTCGATAAAGGGTAAAAATTAGGATAATGCATGTTTAGTTTTTTTTTTAAAAAGGCTATATTTCAAACCCCCAAAGTTTATTGCTTTTTAAAATATTTGGACCGTTGCAATTTCGAAAAGAAAAAGAAATACGGATAACTTGGGCTGATGAGTACGACATGAGGCCTGGGGTGTTGGACGACGTTATCCGTCGGTGTTATTAGGCACATGTGCTCTTAGTATCTAATAGGTGGTTCACTTGCTGCATTTTTGGCTTATTTAATAATGTCTTAAAAGAGTGGTTTGAACTCGATTTCTGTTAGATGCAAATAATTTTGTAGTCATATCAACGTTCTGAAAATGGAAGGCTTTACTTGGTTTGAGTCTGTGTGGTGGTGTGTTCAAACATTACGGATTAATCAGCCTAAAGAACGAGAAAACCAAGATTACCAAAGAAAAAGAAAAATCCGTTTGAACTTTGAGCCATAAGTCGTCATTCCAAGGACAAATCGCAAATATAATTGAACTGTTTACCTGTTAATGGGCTAATATAGAAATTGACTGATCATGGGCCTTGTTTTTACGTACTTTTGTTTGGTAAACAAACATGATTCTCCCGCATTGCTGTACGGCGTTAATTTTCTTTTCTTACGTACTTTTGTTTGGTAAACAAGCATGATTGCTCGCGCATTGCTGTGGAGCGTTAATATCTTTTTCCATTAATTTTTTTTGCTTAGCGTATGGCGGTTTTTCATTGTATAAGAGTTGGACCTTCCGGGCGTTGCGACGGGGCCTGTTTTTGTGCGATTTGATTACATAGCCGGCGCGTTGCCGCGAGGCATAATTTTTCGCGAATCTGTTTCGAATGAATGTTGAGTGGAAATGTGTCCACGCGTTCGGCAGGGCTGACTTATATGGAACACAAATTTTTTATTTCACTGGGCATTTTTTAACAATTACGGAATTTGAATGAGTATTTGTCGTTGGGGAAAGCATATTATTTTTTACTTATTTGGTTAATAAAATATGTGGCATTCATATTTATATAATATGACATGTACCTGGAATCATATAATAAATTGTTTACTTATTCAAGTTCGTAAACGTTAATTGGGCTTCAAAAACGAAAACGGCGTGGCTTGTATTTTTTGGCGACCGAACGAAATATGAATGTTAAATCTGTTTTTAAATACAGTCGTAAATGAAAAAAAAAAGTATAGGTTATTTATAGAGCGATGTTAAACTTCAACATTTTCTACAAAATCGTACGTATGTCAGAAGCATTGCAATATTGGGCTCGTTTTGTTGCATTTCGAAGATCTTTTCGCGAGTATTTTTTTATCTGAATAAATCGGTATATATGTGTTATATATTTGATAAATAAAGTTTATTATATAAAAAAGTCATAAATAGATAAAAGTTGAGGGTCCGTTTGTAATATATATATTTTTTCTCTATATTGGGCCCGGAATTTTTTATTTTTTTTATTGATCTTGTTCTAAAAGATTATGAAACAGAGCATAAGTATACATAATACATGTAGCAATATATTGGGCTTTGGAGGGAAATGTGTTCCAGGGGAATTAGTCCAAATAAAAACAAAAGAATGGGCTATGGCTAAACGTCGTCGTTTAAAGCCATTTTTAGTGTATATATATATACATATATATACATATATATACATATATACATAATGTACATATATACATATATATATATATATATACATATATATACATATATACATATTGTATATATATATATATATATATATATATATATACATATATATACATATATATATACATATATACATAATGTACATATATACATATATATATACATATATACATATATATACATATATACATATATATAGGCGTGTTATATTGAGAACCCATTTTATGTGCAGAACTTTACAGAACTCTTTTGGACCAATAAGAATTTAGTATCTTTAAATATTTTATTTAATTAAAAAGGGTATAATGGTAAAACACATTTTCACTCTCTTTTTTGAATTTTTTAATTTAAACAACTTTTATTAAGCCTTTAATTTTCGGAATTAATTTTTTTTCCATTTTTTCAGCATTTTTTTTACTTTTTATTTTTTTCAGCTTAGTTTCCTTCAAAAGAACCAAGTATACATGTGTTTTTTTATTACCGTAAGTTTACATATATGTTTTTTGCGTACAATTGTTTAAATATCACACTTATTTTGCTTTAAATGGTAATTGCACATACGTATCTAGTGTACTTTCTATAATGTTGGAAACTTATAACAAAAACATAAACATATACATGTAATCTCTAAATTTATAACAAACAAAAAAACATAAATAGTATACAAAATTTGACATAAAAGGAAATACAATTCAAATACAAATGTATCTTGTTAAATATAAATGTGCACGTCAAGCTAGAACATGTGTGTGCACGCTTCTAAGAACATACGTGCACGCTTATAAGAACATAGATGCACTCTTCCAAGAACATACGTGCACTCTTCCAAGAACAAATGTATCTTGTTAAATACGGAGTATAAAATGTGTGTACGCTTCCAAGAACATGCATGCACTCTTTATATCGGCCACGTCTCCATCATTATCAAACATGTTCAATACCTCACCAGTCAAATAGTATGCTCGGTCGATATCAACACTTTATCAGGAAACAGACTTACACTAATAGGGGCAAGATTCTTCCAGAAAATTGAGTGATTCACATGACCTGATAAGAAAAGAATAAAGGGAATACATGTTTAATTAGAACTTGGGACACCTACATACATAAAAGGTAATGAACCGTCACAATAATAACTAGATTTATAAACTATGAGATGTAGGAACAACAGATGTGTAGAAAGGAATGTTTGCACATTACTACACATTCACTCACACAAAGGTGAGTTACATTTAGTACTAAATAACTAACAGATAACTGAGACTAATCACAATTATTGGCTTATTGCCACAAAAACAAACAAGTCAAAAAGTGGAAAGGAAGGAATATGGTAGCAAGCATATTAATCGAGGAGAGCTTCCTTGAATAGCTGCTTGCCATATCAACAATGGCACTACAACAATACAATATGCTTCCCTGAAGAAGCAGAAGTAGGCCAAAACAACCAATCATCAATTACTCACAATGATATCTATAAAATGCATAAATAAGGAGTTCTGTAATGTTCAAAAGAAAAGGCACATCGAGCCCACCAAGGGAAGCTACCCCGAGCTACTATCACTGATTTAAAATTTAAGAATGCTCCACAAACAATAGCGTTTACGACGCCTAAGAATCCTATACATTTTACATGAATCAAGTCAAATTCTTCCACGGCACAAGACCATAACTATAACAACACTCAAACTACCACACACTTCCTTCAGATATATATGATTGATCCATCATACATGTATTTATGAACTTCTCCATAACTACAAGATCTTTTATGGTTTTTCGCCGTAATTCATAACAATCAACTATCCCCCAATCCCAAAGATCATTGCATTAGTCAATTGCAAAACATCCTGTCTTCTCTATACAGATAGCTAGTTCGAGTAGATACAAATCTCAACTTTCTCATAGATGATTCCAAAATGCATAATTTGGACCAAACTAAGTAGTTTCTAGATTAGAGTCTATATTTTTATGTCAAAACTAAGCACACTTTATCTAAATTAACACAAATTATGTCACATGTTTAACAACAAAATTTTATTTATGCCATTGCTTACAAACAATCTTTAGTTTTTTTTATCATAAACATCTAGCAAAAGTATATTGACAATTTAAAACATATATGCATATATCTTTCTTTGATTATATATCAGCTTCAAAACATATATGCACACTATTTCATTTATTTTTTACCAACCATAAAACACATATGCCCCTTTCACTAAATTTTTATAACATATATGCACTTTGAATCTGCACATATGTTTGCGGTTTCTAATTAAATTTATTTGAGACCACATTAAACTTAAAAAATTCTAAAGCATGGTATCATGAATAAGAAATGCGTCAGATTACTCTCCAAATACAGGTCTCGCCAAATCTCAATCGTCAAACAAACACAAAGATATAAACACGAATTAAATGACCAGACAATTATACCGTGATCATCAAAGAACCAAATAACACATACCTGATATGTTCCAAACATCATCGAAACAAATTAAAGATACTAAGCAGATTCAAAACAAATCCAAACCATCACACCGTCGTCTTCATCCTCCTTCGACACATATCTAAATGATACGACACAAAACAAATCCAAACCATCACACAACCATCTCACACCGTCGTCCTCCTCTAGCACAACCATCATATAACCTCCGAAACATAACAAATCGAAACCAAAAACCACCATCGAAAACTTTAGGATATGCGGTTTTGGTTTCGATAAACAATTTCAAAAGGTATAACAACGCCTGAAAGTTTCGACGGATGGATGGTGGCGGCTGTAACTATTTGGGTGGTATCAAATAATGAAATTGTGAGATAGGTTTTTGGATTGGAAATGTGTGGTACTGAGATGTGTTTCAATGAGAGAGAGAGAGAAAAAAATAAACCGAATTCTCAATATCACGTGATTTGTGAAGTTGTCGGTTTTGATAAAATAAAAATGCATAATGCCTAAATTACCCTTCAGATTAATTTTTAATTACTGTGTAATTTGAATTATTTACTAAAATGCCATTGTGCATTAATAACCTTTGATCAAACTCATCCAATGGCCAAAATTTGTTTTCAAGAGTTCTGTAAAGTTCTGCACATAAAATGGGTTCTCAATATAACACTTCACTATATATATACACAAAACATACCCTTAAACTATGCGAAGAGTTACGAAAACTACCTTAAACTTTTCTCTATTTGCGTATTTTTTATATAACGGACTTTATTTATCAAATACGTAACGAATATCTATCGGTTCATGCATAAAGAAATATATCATTGAAAAGATATTATTCAACAAACAAACGAAAATAGCCCCATCGCAACGCGCGGCTATTATTTTTTCTTTAGACAAACTCAACACGAAATAGCTAGCAAAATATATATTCGCCAACCAAAAATAAATGAGGCCGCCGCACCGCGCGGGCCGCATTACCCCTTGCTTCTTACATAATCGATTTGAAAAAAAAGACCCGTCGCAACGCACAGACGATTATTCTTGTTATTATTTCATTTCTGCTAAACTTTTTGCTTGGCCCAGCATGAGATAACCTTTAGCATAATTAGCGCTATCTATGATTAATTTACAGCAAAAATTTATTGGTCCAGCATAGCAGCCTTTGGTTGTTTGGGCCATTTGATCGGGCTTAAGTCTAATCATTCTGGGTTCTAGAAAATAGTAGTTTCCAAGCTCTTAAATTTTCCACTTTATTTGTTTCTAGATTTCCAATTCTTATTTTCAAATCTTAAGACGATACTTTAATATAAAAAAAAAATAAAAATCATAAGACATGTCTTACATGATTTTGACTAAGAGCATTTTCGATGGGGTGGTTTTTAAAAAGCTTTTTACTATTTAGAAAAAGTTTTTAGTATGCTTTTTAGCATTGGAGCAATGACTTGATTAACCACTTTTTAGCAATGACTTGTGCAGTTACAAGCGTTTGACAACAAAATGGAAAGCTATTGCATGAAATGAACAAATATATAATTAAAAACTCATTCATTAAATGCTATCAAGTACAAAAAGTAAATGCAAAAAGCTATTGAAAATATTTGCCATTGGAGATGCTCTAAGGAAAAAAAAACTTTTTCTTGATGAAAAAATATCTCTCCAAAGCATATTTTAAACAGTTTAAGCTCTCCTGTAATAGCCTATTATCAACACCCGATACATCTTTCATATCGGACATTTTTTCTAACTCTCATTCTAACACCGAAAGGAAGATCCACGTTCACGCTTCGTGTCTCCTTTCGACGTGTTACATTTGTTCCCGACATGTTCCAAGTCTAGAAACAAAGAACAGAACACTTTAATGCCAACGCTATGTCGATGGATCTATGATTGAACAATAAAAGAGTACGCATGCGACCTTTAATAATATAATCAATTTTTTGTTAATGAGATAAAATCTTAACCACAAGTTAGTCAAAAGTTATGAGGGGTTGAAACATAAATGTCAAAATAATAATAGCCACAAAAATTCTAGTGGTGGGTGCACATGTCCCCTCAGATAGGTACTTGAAAACTATTTTAATAATTTTATAACGGGTGTCTCCATCGACGTTTATTAATATCTAACTTTTCTTTATTTGTCAAAATTTATATAGTTTTCCCCTTTAATTGCCATTTTTAACCTTGTCTTTCGCTTTCATTTAGATAGTCAACCTATGCGTTGGATTGCCGATTGAATTAGTATACAATTTTTAATCTACATATGAGTATAATTGTGGGCTAACATAAGTTGGAAAGTGGAAACATAACACAAGTTGTACAAGGAACACCGACAGAATATCGTGTGCCAAAAAAAATGAAACGTCATTTTTTTACTATATATAGAAGAACAACGTTTTTTATATGTCGTTGGATATGACTATTTCTAAAGTTCGGTATGTTGTGAAGTTTTAGAGGATCGTCTGTCAATTAGCGTTGTCTTCGTGTCCATATTTGGCATATATTACAACTTATACAAAATGTACAGATAAAAATTAATTACGTTAGAAACAAGTGGGGTCATATACGAAAAAGATGTAACGCAATATTGGAAGAACAATTATGAGTTACAGGGAAAGGAATATAATCAAGATATAGGATGATCGAAAGGCTGATGTGAGAAATGATTGCATCTCATATCCAACTATATCTATTCTTTTTTGTTACTTTTCTATTGATTTTTTTTTTCAAAGATATTATTATCGACATAACGTTGAAAACATAATTTCGTACTTGAATTGAAGAAGTAGTTTATTTGTGTTCAAGGTCTACATGTGATTCTTATAAGTGTCGAAGGTTTAGCAATCATAAAAGGGGTGTGGTGCACACTGCACACTAATTGTCATTAAGACAACTTTTGATTTAGGAGGTGTTTGAGATTGCTTATTAAAAATAGATTATGCGTTTTGAAAACATATAATCAGATAATCAGCTGTTACAAAACGTGATTTTTAAACTTAGTGTTTGATTTGATTATGTTGTATAATAACGCAATAATCAGATAATCAATATATTTAGTGCTTGGCAAATCATATAATTTATTGACTTGATAGGTAAAATTACTAAAAAGGACACTCTCATAAATCCACATATTACCATGAGATATATAGATCTAATGTGTAATTCTATATAAAATTTATTAATTACTGTTTTAAAGCTACGTAGAAATATATAGAATGATAAAAAAAATTAAGATATATACATGCTGATTTATTTGATATCAACTTAAAACGTAACGTGGGACAGTACACTATATTGTATCAATGTTACAAAACGAAACACTGATATAAAAAGAGAAAAATGAAAGTTTATTTCAATATTGTATCAAGTTATCAAATGTGTAAATTTGAAACCTAATGTTGACTACTGGAGCAAAACTGGAAGTTTATTTGTTCAAAGAAAACATTTGTATATAGAAGAAATCGTAAAACATATAATAACAATGGGAAGTTTTGTAAACTTTGAATGTTTATCTTGTAGTATAAAATAGGTAAAGAAAAAAGAAAGAACTGTTAGCCCGTATTAGTGTGTTCGTATTTGTATTGGGCTCAAAGCCCAAAGTCTAGAATGCTCTTGTATTCCTTTATATTGTATCATACGTTAATGAATGACATAGACAGTTTCCCAAAACCCTACAACCTTACATGGTATCAGAGCCAAAACTAGATCCTAAACCCTATAACCTCTGATACCATGTAAGGTTGTAGGGTTTTGGGAAACTGTCTATGTCATTAATTAACGTATGATACAATATAAAGGAATACAAGAGCATTCTAGACTTTGGTCTTTGAGCCCAATACAAATACGAACACATTAACACCAAGCAATAAAATAAAATATGAAAAACTATTCATTAGATTATTATTATTTAGTAATTAAATAAATGAATAAACACCAAGCAATAAAATAATGATTACATTAAAGGCTTTACTATCTTCTTTTATTATAAAATAAAATATGAAAAACTATTCATTAGATTATTATTATTTAGTAATTAAATAAATGAATAAACACCAAGCAATAAAATAAAAAAATAATAAATATGGTATTGTAAGTATACTATTATAATTTTAGTTGCAAGCATTAACGTTTAAAAAGCAAAGTTATATAAAAACTTTTCATGTTCTACTCCAATTTAACGGGTTTACTTTTGAAGTCCTAAAGATGCAATTCACTATTCAATAGAGTCATTGTTTAAACTCATTACGTCGCTTCACTTTGTTGGTATCTAAAAATACTCTTTGGCTTCTTTGGAGATATAGATCGGTTCACATTTTTCTTCTTAAAAGCAATAATTTATTATTCTCTTCAATCAACGTCAAGAGCTATTATCCTTACATATTAGATTTAGTTTAATCATAGTAATATTTTAGATTAATTGGAGTCATTGGTTGATGGACAAAACCGAAATGCTTTTCCGCTCTCTTTTCTTATTTTTTTTTTATCTTTTATTGAGAACACGTAATTGAGTACTTGTAATTTTACATTAATTCCTAGTATATGTTTTACCTCTTTCACTAGACATGATTATCGAATGAATATACCCAAGTATGATTTTGTAAGCTTAATTCATGAAACTAGCCGAAGGAGAGTTTTTGCTTGTACAAGTGTATGTAGATGACATTATATTTGGATCATCAAATCCAAAGTTGTGCAGAGAATTTGAGGCTCTTATGCATAACAAATTCAAAATGAGTGTTATGGGTGAACTCAACTTCTTTTTAGGCTTGCAAGTATTACAAAAGAATGATGGCATCTTCCTCTCACAAGACCAGTATGTTGTTGATATTCTAAAAAAGTTTGGACTCTCAGATATTAGGTCAGCAAAGACTCCCATGGATAGGGAGAATCCTTAGGGAAAAGATGGAACTGGTAAAGATGTTAAACTTCATTTGTTAAATCCTTGTTTTGATCATTAATGTAATCTCATGATCAAAGACCAGATTCATGTTTGCTGTCTGAGCATGTGCTTAGACACCAAGTGACACCAAAGAGTGTCAACTCATGCTGTTAAAAGGGAGTTTTAGATACCTAAAAGGTCACCTAGTTGGGGACTTTGGTATCCTAAAGTGTTCTCCTTTTGGATTGGTGCATATTCAGTTAGTGATTATTGTGGTGCTATCAAGATAAGAAATCTACCACTGGAGGTTGTCAGTTTTTGGGAAGAAGGTTGATCTCTTGGCAATGCAAGAAGCAGACCATAGTGGCCACTTCCACAACTAAGGCAGAGTATGTAGCAGCTGCAAGTGGATGTGGGCAAGTGCTTTGGATACAAAATCAGTTGCTAGACTATGGGTACAATTTCATGAACACTAAGATATATATTGATAATAACAGTGCAATTTGTATTGTTAAAAATCCTGTCTATCACTCTAAAACAAAACACATTGAGATACGACATCACTTTATAAGAGACTGCTATGAAAAGAAGTTAATTAATGTTGATCATATTCATACAGATGAGAATGTAGCAGATCTTTTAACAAAAGCTTTTGATGTGGGAAGGTTCCAGTACTTAGTTGTAAGTATTGGGATGCTTGACCCCTAAAATGTTTGTCTCTTGCTTTTTGTAAAGATTAGTATAGGATTTGCACTGTTATTCGATCAATAAGTGTTAGTGCTACTAGAGTAAATGCAACTGTTAGTCATTTTTCCCATTGGTAACTTTCCACTATTAGTGTTTTTCTTGATTTTGAACTAACAATTACAGGATGAGCATGCCATGATGAGGTCTATATGATGACACAAAAGGTGTCTAAAGGAACAAGCCACACATAATATGTACTAATTTTGTAAGTCAATCTGTCTTGGGTTGGGGTAAAGGAACCTCTAGGATTAGGGTATTCATAGAATACTCATGGCCAGTCTTAGACTGTCCCTACTGGTGAGTGAAGGTTCTGTGACAATGAAGGCTAGTTGAATTACTTTCTTGAGTCCTTAACTTTTGAGGCAAATACCAACTTCCATCATATAGTGGACTTCCTTGAGGCCTCTCACTTAAGGTATGCTTTAACGGTTCGTCCCACTGTCAATGTTTCACACATCCAACAGTTTTGGTCCACTGCTAGGGTCGAAACAGTGGATGGAGAAACAAAGATTATTGCTAAGGTTAATGGCAGGCAACGTACTGTTACTGAATCATCTATCAGAAGGCATCTCAAACTTCATGATGATGAAGGTATCATCACTTTGCCTGACAATGAGATTTTTGAAAACCTTTCACTGATGGGCTATAATATTTTACCAAACCAAAGATTTTCTTTTCAAAAAGGCCAATTTTCACATCAGTGGAAGTTTCTCATTCATACCATTATGCAGTGTCTAAGTCCAAAGAGTACTGGTTTTAATGAGTTTAGTAGTAATATTGCTACTGCTATTGTTTGTTTAGCCACCAACAGAGTTTATAATTTCTCAAAAATGATTTTTGATGGTATGATGAGGAATGTCAAAAGTAAGGGTAAATTTCTTATGTACCCTATGTTTATTGAAAAACTTTTGAAAATGAGTCAATTTGGTGCTATCAAACACAATGAGGTTTACAGTGTGCCCTTTCACACTCAAAAAGTGTTTACTACCCTGAGAGTCAACAGTCTAAGTTTTTCTGGTAGGATTGTCCAGTTGTTTAAATCCATGTTAGTTCCATAGGGTGAAGGCTCAGAAAACCCAACTGATCCCCATCACACACCCTCGGCTCAGTATGAATCTACACCCCAAGAAGATCAAACCACTTCTCCAGAACCCATATCACAAGCAACAACACTTCCATCACAATCTCATCCTGACATTTCCACACCTAAGAGATTAACTAGAGGGGCTATACGAATTTCTCAGTCTAAAGCCCCTACACCTGGAGCAGATGAGACTGCATCTCCTATAAGAGATAACAGACATAGGGAGGCTTTCCCTACTGCCACTAGCTTAGATGCAGGGCAGGACAGGGAAAACATTGCTAAGACCTCTGCCATGCCCCATGAAGCATCACCAGGGGTTACTTCTCTTAGTGGTGGTGAGGGCAGTATGCAATAAAAACTTCAAGAATTGATGGACATGTGTACCAACTTGCAACAACAACACTTGCTTATGGAGCAAAGGATTCAGAGTCAAGACCTAGAAATCACTCAGTTGAAGAACATAGTCAAGACTCTTGAGGATAATGAGAAGAGAAGAGTAGGATTTGCTTAAGAAGATGCTCCAAACACAGGGGGCAAAAATGATTTTTGATGGTATGGTGAGGAATATAAAAGAGTAAGGTGAAATTTCTTATGTTCACTAGGTTTATAGATTTTTTTTTGAAAATGGGTCAATTTGGTGTTATCAAACATACTAAGACTTATAATGTGCCATTTCACACTCAAAAAGTGTTTACTACCCTTAGAGTCAACAGTACAAGTTTTTCTGGTAGGACTGTCCAGTTGTATGAATCTATGTTAGTTCCACAGGGTGAAAGCTTAAAAAAATCAACTGAGCCCCATCACACACTCTCAGCTCAGTATGAATCTACACCCCAAGAAGATCAAACCACTTCTCCAGAACCTATACCATAAGCAATAACACTTCCATCACAATCTCATCCTGACATTTCCACACCTAGGAGATTAGCTAGAGGGGCTATATGGATTTCTCAGTCTAAAGCCCCTACACATGGAGCAGATGAGACTGCATCTCCTACAAGAGATGACAGACATGGGGAGGCTTTCCCTACTATCACTAGCTTAGATGCAGGGCAGAACAGGGAAAACATTGCTAAGACCTCTGCCATGCCCCATGAAGCATCACCAGGGGTTACTTCTCTTGGTGGTGGTGAGGGCAGTATACTTGAAATTCATAGTGTCCGTATCTTGTTCTAAAAGCAGTCTTGGGAATATCTTCATCTCTGACTCTCAGTTGATGATAGTCTGATCTTAAGTCAATCTTCGAGTAGACACTCGAATCTTGAAGTTGGTTAAATAAGTCATCAATTCTGGGTAATGGGTAACGATTCTTTATGGTAAGTTTATTCAACTCCTGGTAATCGATACGCATCCTGAAAGATTCATCTTTTTTTCGACAAATAAGACAGGAGCTCCCAGGGTGAAGTACTTGGTCAGATAAAACCTCGATCTGATAACTCTTGAAGTTGGTTAGATAGTTCCTGCATTTCTGAATGAGCTAATCTATAAGGTGCTCGGGCTACAGGTGTCGCTCCTGGAATTAGATTGATTTGGAATTCTACTTGGTGAACGGGAGGAAGGCCAGGTAGATTTTCAGGAAAAACTTCTGGGAATTCTCTGACTACTGGGATATCTTCTAGTCTTTTCTCTTCTGACTTCTTTTCCATTACTTGGATTACGAAAGCTTGACAACCTCGGGATATATATCTTTTGGTTTTTATACAGGATATGAGACTCAGTCGAGTTTTACTTTGGTCACCTCGGATGATCAAAGTTTCACCGTTGATTAGGATGTGGATGACTTTCTCATCACAAATAAATCTAGCATGATACTTGGATAGCCAATCCATACCAATGACGACGTCAAAACTACCGAGTTTGATCGGCATAAGATTAATTTCGAAAGGTGGTTTGACAAAGTCAGAGTTGCACCATGAATAACGGTGTTTGTGCTTACTAGGTTTCAGTCAGCCATTTCGATATTGTAAAAGGTATCTATTATAATGGGTGAAATATTTAGCTTAGAGGCAAGAGATATGGATACGAAGCTTTTATCGGCTCCAGAATCAAATAATACTCTAGCTAGATGTTGGTTTAGAAGGAACATACCCGTGACTACGTTCGGGTCTTGGTGAGCATTTATATCCCTTAGCATGTAGGCTCTTCCCTGGGCATTGTTGTTGGTGGTCCTTCGGCACTGATTTGCATGATGCCCTTTCTCTCCACAGGCATGACAAGTAACTGTCACTAGTAGCAGATTACTTCCAGTGGCTGGCCTTTTATTTCTACAGTTCTTGGTCAAATGGCCCACCTTGTTGCAAGTATTACACTTAACAGTGCAAGGTCCTGTGTGATGCAGAGTGCATTTTTTACACAAGGGACGGTTTCTAGTATACCCATTGTTTTCAGTTGGAGTGAAAACATAAGACCTGAAGGTTTCTTGTCTTCTGTTATGTTGTGGTTGGTGATTATTATAGTAGTTGTTGGTGTTAGTGTTACAGTAGTTGTTGTTATTGAAAGTTCTTCTGTCGTCAAACTTTCGTTTGTGATCACTTGATACTTGCACCGGAGTATGCTTTGTTACCTGATCCATTAGCCTCTGGGCTATGTTAATGGCTTCCTCTAGAGTTTGAGGTTTAGAGGCCGTAACATTCCCTTCCTAGCAATCTTGAGGCAATCCCTTAATGAAAACTTCCATCATTTTCTCAGAATTTGGCACCATAGTGGGACATAAGGTTGCCAATTCCTAGAATCTTCTCACATATGTCTGGAGATCATTCTCCTTCATAGTCAGATGGTAAAATTCTTCTTCCATCTTCTAGACTTCAGTTCGGGGACAGTACTTCTTTATCAAAAGCTTCTTGAATTAGTTTAATTTCTTAATTTCTAGGTTTTTCTTAAACGTTTCAGTCCGTTATTATCTAATTTGACTTTTTCAACTTCCCAAACTAATTCCTTCCTTCAAACTCGAATCTTCGATCGTATCGATTTACCATTCCAGCCTCGTTGGGGATTTACGACCCGGGAAAGCTCTATACTACTTCTCGGTATCATTGATTGTTAGTTTTTACACTTCTTTATATATTTTATATTTTATTATATATTATATATATTTACGATGTGAATCCGGCACGATCATATATCTCTTGTATTTAGGAGATACGGTTTAGGTCTTATCTTGTACAGGGCTCCTTGTGCTATAAAAGGAGTCCTTAGGTTAGAGTAAAAACATATACATCTTGAATATACATTCTCTAATAGCTTTAAGGTTGTGTAAACCCTAGTACTAGTTGAGTACTCGTATTATTACAACAATAATATTAAAGCTTTTTGTGTAACTCACTGTTCTATTCATTTCACTGTTCCATTTATTTCATTGTTATTCTTCTTGATCATTAAAGGTTAGATTCCGCATAACCTTTGGTGAAACATCTAAACAAAGTTTCTCTCATTGTTAGTTTGGATTTATCCAAGGTGACAATAACCTTACAAGCTAAGGTAGTAGATCCAAGTTTGGGAACAACACGGCGTTTAGAGCTTCTTGGGTTGTTCCAATAAGGCCGTGATAAAATATTTTGATGATATTGCCTTTGGTGAGATTGTGACCATGGCAATTTCTGAGCATGTCTTTCTTACGAAGCCAAGCATCGGTTAGAGTTTCGTGTTCATGTTGGGAAAATGCTTGGATTTTTCCGAGGAGTCGATCGAATAGAGCTGGAGGAAAGAATTGGCTTATAAAAGCCATACGAAGTTTATCCCAAGATTCAATGTTTCCTTCATTGAGTTCATCTAACCAAGTTTTTGCTTCACCCGTGAATGATAAGGGAAACATCATTAGGCGAACGGTTTCATTTTCGGTTTCTCTGTATTTGAACATGTCGTATACACCGATAAATTCATGAATGTGTTTGTGAGGATCGGTTTTGATTCTACCATTAAATTAGTTTCCTTTGACGAGAGTCAAGTGGTTACCTTTAATGGCAAATTCATTTGCGGTTTCATGAATAGTGATTGCGGGACCGGGAGTCGGGGCGACAACACGGTCGGCAACCCACATGGGTTTGTCATCCATAGGATTGAGATTCTCAAGAAGTATAAGAAAGTGACAGAAAAGGTTGATATCAAGGATAGGTGGATTGATTATTCTTGGGTCTTCGGGTCGTTCGTTACTTTGTTCGAACGAAACTTTCCTGTTTCGTCGACGAAGTCTTCGATTCAAGGTTTATGCAGGTTCAGCTAAAGGTTCGACAAGTTCATAATTAGAAGCACATGTATTCATCTAAAGTGAAATGTTGGATACAGATTTTGAAGAACATTTTTAGGAAAAAACGTTTGATTGCAGAAAGTGCAACGAAAATTACAGAAAGCGAGTAGAGTGATTTTTTTGGAAAAAGCGATTAATATTAATCTTAATTAATAAAGAATGATCATAGAACAATTTAAAATCCCCGACAGCGACGACAAAAACTTTGATGTGTTTCAAAAGCTTTAAATTTATAAGACTAGAATTACTGGTTAATATAAAGAAACACACGGGAAAAGTATAAACCCCGTCTGTAGTATAGATTTAGGGTAAGACCAGGTCGTCCACAGGGATTTGGTTATGTTCGTATAATCACAATAATTAAAACAATTTATAACAACTTTTTCAAAATGAATAACGGATAACTGATAATGGGGAGTTTCAATGATAAAGGAATATGACTACTCGAATAACTGTTGGGTGCAAACCCAATCCCACATCGGTATAATAAGTAAACTGAAGATGGGTTTCACACTTATAAATACCACTCTCATTGTAATTGTAAACTAGGATCTGGGTGTGTGTGTTTTGTACCCCGTGCAGTTTGGCACGGGTCGTGTAGTTTGGCATGGGTCGTGCAGTTTTGCACGAGCCTGAGCAGTTTAGCTTAGAGCTTAATAATATCTCTCTGGTTTGATCACGTGGACTGCCACGACTATCCTAGCCGTGGATACCATGTTATATCTTGTGTCGATTATAATTCGCATTTACTTTCGTAAGCCTTGTTTGTATTCTTTGTTTGTTTGAGCGGTGTGTGTAGGAGCTATATAATGTACAGAGGTCTGTACAGAGGTGTGTGCAGGTGTCATATACCCTAACAAAGTGGTATCAAGAGCTAGGCTATGATAAATAATGGCAAAATACAGTGAGCTAAAGATCGATAGTATGATGGTTATGATTTCAGTTTTTGTAAGATGTAGATCGAAGGCTCTCTAGAAGCTTTAGGAGACTTTGGCAAAAGCCAAACCTTCAGGTATGAAGACTTTGTTATTATTATCTTCGTAGTCTTAGATTTGGTCAAGCACTTTTACAACAGTGAGTGTTTCGTGTAGAACTACTAAGCTAACGTTCAAAGGGATTTGAGATTTGATTCTTTGTTGATGATATTCGTCGGAAGACATCCAAAGAATATACGAATTATTTGTTAAGTGCAAAGGACAGATCTAGGGGCAGAGGGTACGATAGAGGGAAGGAAGCAGAACATAAATAAGTCGAAATCATGGAAGATATGAGAGATAAAGTACAGGCAGAATATCACGTGTTGGAATTGCAACCAGAAAGGCCACTTTCAGAATCAGTGTTCGAAGCTTGTAGCCTCTAGGGATAAGGAGGTTAACATGGCAGCTAGAGATTCTGATGACGCATTGGTATGTTGCATTAAAAATACGGTTGAGGATCGTATTATGGATTCGTGTGCATCGTTCCATGCTACCTATTGCAAGGAAGAGTTAGAAAGGTTCAAGCTATGCTCCGATAAGGTTCGTTTAGCAGATGACAAGACTCTAAACATTGCAGGCATTGGGGATGTTATCTTCAAAACTTCTTTTGGTACAAGTTAGACTCTAAAGGATGTTAGGTACTTTCCAGGCCTAAAGAGAAGGTTAATCTCAGTTAGGCGGCTTGATGAGGAAGGTTACCACATATTCTTCAGAGATCAGCAGTGGAAGGTTACTAAAGGTAGTTTGTTGGTAGCTCATGGGAACAAACGTGGAAGCTTGCATATGGTTGAGGTACACCCCGAGGGGATTGGCGCAATTATTAATGGTAGTTGCAGTGCAGCTGTGTAACACCAGAGACTTGGTGATATGAGTAGGATTGGTATAAGCATGTTAGCTTCTAAAGGCAATGTTCCAGATGTACGAAAGGTAGATATCTACTTCTGTAAGCCAGGTGGTTTGGGGAAGCAGAAGAATCTTTCTTTCATAATGTCAATGAAGACAAGGAAACTGCAGAGGTTAGATCAAGTTCATACAGAAGGCTGTGGCCCTACATTTATAGCATCAATATGAGGATCCCGCTACTATGATACTGTTATCGAAGACTGCAGCAGGAGTTGCTGTAGGTATAATACAAACCTTCAAGTGAAGTGTTTTGAAGCTTGATAATGGTGGAGAGTATAGTAGCTGACCGATTAAGTTTTGTGTCAAGAACGGGATTATGATGCTGAAAATGGTCCCGGAAACACCTCTACAGTTTGGTGTTGCTAAAAGATTGAGCCGAACATTCAGAGCAGAGAGCGCGGGGATTCGTGCAGAGGCTCCAAAGATGTTATGGGCATATTCAGTTAGTACAGCCTACTTAATCTATCGCATACCCTACTTTTCGATAGGGTTGCGTATTCCAGAGGAGGAATGGCGAGGGAAGGATACTAGTCTCGCTCACTTGAAGGTATTTGGTTGTGACTTATTTGTTAAAGTGAAAGATGTTTGCTGAGAAGCTATGAAATGTACATTCATAGGCAGTGGCTCAGATGAAATGCGATACAGCTTTTAGGATACGAAAAGTCACCAGGTTATCCGAAGCAGTGATATTACATTTGTAGACTCGATTTATGAAGCCAGGTTTGCGACAGATTCAAGTAGCTTAACGAAGCCAATACAGAAGAGTCAAGTGGTGTTAGTAGACATTCCAGATAACCTTGTAGAGAATGATAACATAGTTGCAGAGCATGGGTTGAGTTCAGAAATCACTAAGAGCCTAGGTGGGAGCTCAGATACGAGTGAGGGGTCCGAAAACAGTAGGAGCTTCGAGGATAGTGGAAGATCAGATGAAGAATACTCTAAAGACGAAGCATCCTTCAAGGAGGGAGGCTTCAAGACTCCACATGAACGAAGATCCACCAGAGAGTCTAGGGCTCCAATAAGGTACTCTCCATCAGCAAACTTTTGCTAATGACAAAGAATGGTGAACAAGTCTTATTCAGAAGCCTTGAGTAGCAAAGAATTCATACAGTAGAAGAAGGCTATTAATGAAGAGATGGTTTCACTTGAAAAGAACCAGACGTGTTCCTTAGTCAGATTACCAGCAGAAAAGAAGGCATCACAAAGCTTGTGGATGTTCAGGGTTAAAGAAAAGCAGGATGGCAGCAAAAGGTACAAGGCTCGATTAGTGGTTAAGGGTTTCCAACAGAAACAGAGGGTAGACTACAATGAGATCTTCTCTCCAGTTGTGAAGATGAGTACAATCAGGTTAGTCTTGAGTATTGTAGCTGTAGGAACCTTCTTATGTGGGAGCCTTGAATGATACATCTACATAGCACAAAAGCGAGGGTTTTCAGCTAGCTAGACAGAAAGAAAACCTAGAGTGCAGATTAAAGGAAATTCTATACGGATTAAAGAAAGCACTGAGACAATGGTACTTGAAATTTAATAGTTTTATGTAGAGGCCAAGGTACAAGAGATATGTTATGGACCATTGTTGCTACTAAAAAAAAGGTTGGTTCGTCCTCCATTATATTACTGTTATAGGTTGATGACATGTTGGTCGCATAATCTGACATGGCAGAATTCAACAAGCCTAAGTGGTAGTTGCCCTTAGTGTTCGAGATGAAGGATAGATGCTCTAAGAAGCAGGTGCTTGGTTATGTGCTTACAGTTGGTGTAACAACAGTCAAGTGGAAGTCTAGACTACAGAAAAGTATCACTATGTTAACTATAGAAGTCTAGTTTATGGCAGTTGCATAAGCAAGTAGAGAGTTGATATGGTTGAAGAAGTCTCTTAAAAAGTTAGACTGAGCTCAGGCATAAAGTGTTTAATAATGTAACAGATATACTAAGAGTTTAATTCATCTTGTGAAGAATCTAAAGTTTTGCAATTAGGCAAATCTTGTTTGGATATTGATAAGTGAAGGGTCCTTATCTTTGTTGAAGATTCTTAGAACGAAGAGCCTTGCAGCGATGTTCACCAGGTTGGTGATGAAAGAGAAGTTGAAGTTCTGCGTAGCTTTAACTGGCCTCCAAGTGAATTGATAACGGATGATGGTGTCTTACCAGAGAGAGGTTATTCCCAGTTTAATGATGTTAGTTCAAGATACCTTGTATCGAAAGTCTCCTAGCCCTGTGTTTGGTTAATGCAGCGTGTTCCTTATGTTCGGCGGTACAGAAAGGTTAGAGCAATAGCATTGTTTAAGGGAAGGTTATTCTTAGTTTAATGATGTTAGTTCAGGATACCTTATATCGAAAGTCTCCTAGCCGTGCGTTTGGTTGGTGCAACGTGTTCCGTATGTTCGGCGGTACAAAAAGGTTAGAGCGGTAACATTGTTAAAGGGAAGGTGGTTCAAAGTTTACAAAGATTACTTGAGACGGAGAGCAGTGAAGTGATCAGCCTCTAAGAGGGAGATTGTTGAGTTGTGAAGACTGATATAGGCCCCGATGTGTGTGGCGCAGGTGGCGCAACCCCAAGTTAATCCAGATTCAACGATAGCTCAGGTAGAGCAGATCACATCGTTCACATAGAGTGGGACAGGTGGTCCAGCGACTCTAGAACAGGTTGTATCCTGTATCGTTAGAAGGGATGCCTATTGTAGTATTGGATTTGAGGGGAGGATTGTTGGGTGCAAACCCAATCCCACTTCGGTAGAATAAGTAAACTGAAGATGAGTTTCACACTTATAAATACCCCTCTCATTGTAATTGTAAACTAGGATATGGGTGTGTGTGTTTTTTACCCCGTGCAGTTTGGCACTTGTCATGCAGTTTGGCATGGGTCGTGCAGTTTGGCACGGGTCGTGCAGTTTTGCACGAGCCTGAGCAGTTTAGCTCAGAGCTTAATAATATCTCTCTGGTTTGATCCTGTTGTCCCATGTTGTAGGATACCTCTTGTTGGATCCCACTTCAATAGATCAAATTTCTTAAGCTTGTTTAAGGTTTAGTTATATTAGATAAATCTAACACAACTATAGTAGAAACTTTGTTAAGTGTATTAAAGATTATGAGGAATATAATCTTTAATATTAGAAGAATTCTTAATGAAACGATAACACAAAACAATATAATTCAGTAATAAAAGCTCCAATATTATTAAGAATAATACGAATACTCTCCTGATATTAGGGTTACAAAACTTTGAAGCTAAGAATAAAACTTTTTATATTTTTCTAGATATCAAACTCTATGCCTTAGGACCTCCTTTTATACACCAAGGAGTCCTAGTCGATTTATAATATATTCCTAAAACTTAGAATATTCTTTATAATCTATTCTATATATAACTAATACTTATCACATAAGTAATCTTGATCACCAAACAGGCTTTATCCATTCTGTAGGTCCTTGGTATAGGATCTGACTAGCCTTTGTAAGACTATAGATAACTCGGATAAATCCAAATCAACTATATGAGAGACACTGACTATGAATATCAAGTGTTAATGCGGAATATTAACACAAGAATTAAGAAGAAGCGATAATTCTAAATTGCTATTAAGCTCTATGCTTCTATTGATATTTCTCAAAACGTTCTTTTTAACATTGTGCCTTAGGGTTCCTCTTATACACACAGGAAACCCTAATGGGCTTTACAAACGTCAAAGGATAATACATATCCTTTCCTAAGATATCTCCTAAGATATCTCTAAGATAACTATTACTATTCTGTTACATAAACAGACTTAACTATAAACAGAACTAACTATGACCAGTACTAACTCTAGTACTGCTACTCTACCAGTACTAACTTAGTACTGCCAGACTTAACTTAGTACTGCTAGTATTAACTCAATACTAACAGAACTAACTATTACTACCAGACTTAACTGTTATACTACCAGTATTAAGTCTGTTACAATCTATTTTCCCAACAATCCTCCCCTAACTTGATCTTCACTTGTGAACTTCAAGTTCCTTCAAAACATTCTTGATCTTTACTTTAAACACTTTAAGCTTTCTGAGGATGTTGTAAATAGAATTCTTCAAGTTGTTCTTGATCTGCAACACTTCAAGTCTTCTCTTTGTATCTTTGCAGCAACAAGCTCTTCAGCAATCCTTTGTATCAACACCA